>CM029534.1:1116939-1182066 GCA_017141395.1 Laodelphax striatellus | reverse complement strand
ATAAAAAGAGATCTGCCAACAGCCTTCTAGGAGGAAGGAGACAAAAAAATTAACATAAACACTATAAAAATAAGAAGGGGAGGAGAGTTATGTATTCTATTCTTTGATTGGACTGAAATATTGTTAAAAATAGCATTGCATTATCTGATCATTGCTAAGCCAGCTATATTAGACAATCCATGAAATGAGATCTGCCTACAGCTACCTAAGGGAAGAAGATGCATAAACAGGATAAAATTGAGAAGGAAAGAGGAGTAATGTATTCTATTATTTGAATGGACTTAAATATTGTTAAATATGGTATAAACTTCATTATTTTATTATTAAATAGCCACCTACATTGAACAATCCATAAAAAGAGATCTGCCTACAGTCTTTTGGGAGGAAGAAAATGCAAAGATCAACAGAGAAAGAATAGAAACAAGAAGGAAGAAAAGTAATGTATTATATTATTGGATTGAACTGAAATATTGTTAAGAATAGCATAAGCACCATTATCTGATTATTGCTAAGCCAGCTATATTAGACAATTCATGAAATGAGATCAGCCTACAGCTATCTAAGGGGAAGAAAATGCATAAACAGGATAAAATTGAGAAGGAAAAGGGGAGTAATGTATTCTATTATTTGATTGGACTCAATATTGTTAAATATGGTAGAAACATCATTATTTGATTATTACTGAGTCAGCTCTATTAGACAATCCATGAAATGAGATCTGCATACAGCTTCCTAAGGGGAAGATGATGCATAAACAGGATAAAAATAAGAAGGAAAGGGGAGTAATGTATTCTATTATTTGATTGGACTGAAATTATGTTAAAAATAGCATAATCACCATTGTCTGATTATTACTAAGCCAGATATATTAGACAATCCATGAAATGAGATCTGCATACAGCTTCCTAAGGGGAAGATGATGCATAAACAGGACAAAATGAGAAGGAAAGGGAGTAATGTATTCTATTATTCAAATGGATTGAAATATTGTTAAAAATAGCATAATCACCATTATCTGATTATTGCTAAGCCAGCCATATTAGACAATCCATGGAATGAGATCTGCATACAGCTTCCTAAGGGAAGATGATGCACAAACAGGATAAAAATGAGAAGGAAAGGGAAGTAATGTATTCTATTATTTAAATGGATTGAAATATTGTTAAAAATAGCATAATCATCATTATCTGATTATTGCTAAGCCAGCTATATTAAACAATCCATGGAATGAGATCTGCATACAGCTACCTAAGGGAAGAAGATGCATATCTTCACTTAACACTAATCCGTGAGTATATTTCACTTTCGAAGTACATTATTTTTTTAAGAATAGTAATTTATTGTTTGTATGTTTTATTTGATTTATTGAGATATTTTCCATTTATTTTAGATGTATCGGGCAAAGTACGTATCTGGGATACGGTGAACAAGGAGCATCTGATGAAGAATGAGTTCCAGCCGATTGGAGGTCCCATCAAAGACATCGCCTGGTCGCCCGATAATCAGCGTATGGTCATTGTTGGCGAGGGCAGAGAGAGGCCAGTAAACATTAAAATACCTGATATACTTCTAGTCTTTAGTTTTACAATTGTGAGATACATCTTGTCACGAAATCGTTTGCCACTGCAGTACTTATCGTGGTCAAGTGGTAGAGTCCAAAATTCGCAACTTCAGAAAAATAAAGAAGTCTATTCTTATGATGTATTCAAATTAATTTGGTTGCTTTCAATGATTTTTGGTTCATTATTTTATTCAATGTAAACGAATATGATAATAGTATAGAACTATTGAGGAGTAGCTCATAGACCTGATCAGCGCGCTGTAGCGAGAGAGAGTGAGCAATTGGGGGAATTTTAAGGATTGTGAGATAGGAACAAAACACGATTTTGAGATAGAATTCAATTAAATCATTAAGGTATCATCAATACTTTATTGCTATCTATTATTTAAAGGTTTCAAGGTGTTTTAATGAATGTATTAATTGGACTAAAGTATTTTTATCAGAATTTTTGTCAACTTGTTGGTAGACTCTTCATAGGTTAGGATTTTTGAAGTTTGAACTTCCTATGTGTAACCATCGGTATCGTCGCATGTATAATAAACATTATTATTTCAGAGACATAAACTATTTTACACAAATAATATTTAATTCAATTACAACATTATATTTTCCATATTTCATCTATTTACGTTCAATATTATTTGGAAAGCTTTTGGAAAGAGGATCAAATTGAAATTATCTTTGTTTCTTTTCTCTTGAAGAGACAACTGAAGTGTTCTTAAACATCGTAGCTTTGATTTTATAAGCTACTGGAATATTTTGGCTAAATCAAATATCAAATACGATGGGGTTTGAAAACAGGCATTTTTACATTTGATGGCATTGGGGTTTGACCGAAAAAAATTTCAAAAAATTTTCCAAGGCAAGTCGAGAGAAGTGGAAATGTCCTAGGTGCAAGAATGCGAAGATCTCTGATTCTGAAACCGATGCAACACCCAACTTATCGGTTAAATTCAGAGATGAATTGATTAGAGAGGTTCGAAGCAATATCCGATGAGCTTAATCACTTTATGGAGGAAATAAAGGACCTTCGTAATTCGGTCGAGTTTTTTTCGTCAAAGATAGATGAATACAATCTTTCAATGGAGAAATACAAGGCTGAGAACGTGAAAATCTCTAAGGAAAACGCTTTTATGAAAGATAAATTGGTTCATGTGGAGGCACAATTGTATTGCAACAGTACACAAGATCAAATAATTTGGAAATTCATGGAATTCCTGTTACTAGAGAAGATAATGTAAATGCGATTCTCAATGAGGTGGCTAAAACTCTACAGATTGGGTACAATGATGCGGAGATTGATATCGCCCATAGACTACCGGCCAAGAAAGGGATATAACAACCAATAATTGTTAGATTTGTGAACAGAACCACAAAAAATCAATGATTGTTGAGCTACAGGAAGTTTCTTAGAGATATGAGAGAGAAAGCAAAAAATGAAAGAGATGAAAGTTTACAAACAGGGAGAAATGTGCAAACCCAGTTTAAAACTACTCACATCAACAAACACTTGAAAGATGGTCCTGTGTATATAAACGAGAACCTCTCTCCATATTTTAAAGAGCTTTTGTACAACACAAAAATTTCGCTAAAAACAACTACAAATTCACATGGTTCAGAAACGGAAGAATATTCATCAGGAAAAATGAAGATACAAGACCCGAGCGCATCACAACGAAAGCGGACTTGGACTACTTGGAATTGAAGGGAAAGAATGAAAATCAACACTCAACACCCATGGACCCCAAAGCGTAGGACGGACACAAAGGAGACTCCGATTTTTTATATTGAATATTATTCTTTTTTATATGACTAACATAGTAGAAGATCTGTTTTCATTGTATGATGTCGAAAATAATATAACAAATGAGATCGACGATTACTTCAATTATGTACCAAATGTTGAGGAAGGCGAGATTCATTTTTTGAATATATACCTTATGAATATTCGTAGTTTAAGTAAAAATTTCGATGAATTCTTATGTACTCTTCAAAATTATAAAACTAAACACGATATAATACTACTTACTGAAACTTGGTGTTAATGTAAATACATCCTTTATGTACAATATTCCAGGATATAGGGTTGTGGATAAAAAAGGTAGTCTAAAGTGTGATGGCTTATGCATATATATATATATATATATATATATATATCAATATATATATATCAATGAATCTCTATGATGTAGTTGATTGTGATATCAGGGATTTGTGTTGAAGTTGAAACTCTTAGCGGCAAAAGTTTAAAAATCATAGGAGTTTATAGATCTCCAAATGCAAATGTTTCTAGCTTTTTAGAAAGTGTTGATGATTATTTAAACAACATTCCAAATGATTACGATGTTTGTTTTGCTGGAGATATAAATTTGAACTTATGCGTAAATAATAAAATAACTCTTGAATACTTGAATATATTGAATGTTTGGTAGTTCAGTGAACTTTGACATTTTATAAATTATTAATTGTAAATTATTCTACTATAGACTATATTATTTTTATTACTATACTTATGTTTTACAAACCTTTTCGTTTCAATTTCCTATTATTGTGAGGATTTTTATGCAACTCTCACCAGCGGACAAAGAGTTTTCTTTTTGCTGGTGATGCCTAACAAAAGATATTAATTATGTGTTTTTCTTAAATATGTATACATGTATAATATTATGTTCATCTTATTTTTATTTTTGCACATGTATGTATATGTATCAGTGAATTGTTTGTTTTTTGGCAATAAATAAATTGAATTGAATTGAATTGAATTCAATGATAAACAAGCTTCAATCCCCCCCCCCCCCCCCGGCTGTTTTCTGTCTCTGCACTTGAGCGCGCTGATGTTTGTGAGCTACTTCCCAATAGAATAATGTATAATGTCCATGTTTGTATGTGTTGGTTGCAGGTTCGGTCACGTGTTTATGGCGGAAACAGGAACATCGGTGGGGGAGATATCGGGCCAATCAAAACCGATTAATTCGGTCGACTTCCGGCCGGCGCGTCCCTTCCGCATTGTCACCGGAAGCGAAGACAACACCATTGCCGTTTTCGAAGGACCGCCGTTCAAGTTCAAAATGACCAAACAGGTACGGCCGAATAATTCTGTAGAGAATCCAGACAGAATTTCAAAAATCGAGATCCTCTTATTTGAATCCTTTAGAAAATCTAGAAATAGAAAGAGTTTTGAGATCCTTCTCGACTATCAAATCCCTTAGGCTAGGCGTAAACCGGTTATTCAAGACAAGACAAGACGAGATTAGTCACGTTTAGTCACAGTACTTCACATAGTTGCTTATGAAGCAACACACACCGATTCCTCATTGCATCAGTGTGTGCTGCTTAATAAGAAACTATGTGAATTACTGTGACTAAACGTGACTAATCTCGTCTTGACTAACCGGTGTACGCCTAGCCTTACATGATCCATCATAACATAACGTCGTCTGGAGCCCAACATCACCAATAACCATAGAAAAATAGAAAAATACATAAAAATAGAAAAATACATGAAAATAGAAAAATACATTAAAATAAAAAACTCATTTTGATGTTGGAATACCTATGTTTTGCTTGTAAATTTTTTTAATCAATCCTCAATGTTCAAAATCAATGAATTTCTTACTTGATCTAAAGTTATATTTGGTAACCCCCTTCAGATCTGCTGACACATTATTCTATTGTTCAGTCAATCTTAATAGCTTTTAATCAGTGTCCAGCCTCATACCGTAACGAGCGCTTCGCTCTTCCATGTTTATCATGTTCACATTATTGTAATGTATTTTGTGTCATAAATAAAGAATTGTTTTTAAAAAGGCGAATCGTTACTCCAGTTCCATAACTTAAGAAGGTATTATATTTCAAATGTGTACGATCTTCCGTTTTTCAGATTTCGTTCGTACAGGACAGGAATAAGGCCCTATTGCAATAAGGCGCTTTCGGGTCCTTAATAATGTTATTTTCTTTATTTTAGGTTTCATTTATTAATTTTTCATTTTATTCATTTATTTTGTTTGCTAGGATCACTCGCGATTCGTGCAAGCAGTGCGATATTCGCCGAGTGGCAGCCATTTTGCATCGGGCGGGTTTGACGGAAAGGTGTTCCTTTATGACGGCACCAGCGCTGATCTGGTCTCAGAAATCGGGTCGCCGGCACATGATGGCGGGGTTTATGCTGTGAGTTATCATTTAAGTTGTTAAAAATCAATTGTAGTTTTAAGGATTATTGGCATATTTTGAAGCATTAATTGCTGCAGATTGTGCTCTTGTTACCTTGGAATAAGCGTGAATTTTTTCTACAGTTATTTTGGTTGGGTATCATTGAATTCCCTAATAATAGAAATATATTCGTAATAAAATCATTAGATATTAGAATTTAATTGCCATCGGTTCATGCGGTAAGAAGTCTGAAAATCTATTACAGATTTCAGATTGGTTTCTACTCGTGTTGCAGATTTTTACAATAGTAGACAGTATATTCACTGTTATTAGATTTTATAGTTTTTACATTTATTGTGCATAATAATTAGATTGAACGAAATTCCTAATTAATGCCATATAATATTCCGAAGACTTCTGCTATTGCAAATATTGACAACAGAATAATAGCTAGTAAGGAAATTCGATGAACGGGTGAAAAGTTTTTTGTGCAGCAGCGTTCATCGAATTTCCTTACTAGCTATTATTCTGTTGTCAATATTTGCAGTAGCAGAAGTCTTCAGAATATTATATGGTATTAATAAGGAATTTCGTTCAATTAAATTATTATGATTTAACATAAACTGTATAGTTGCAATATCTCATTTTCTTCCATCTTTATTGTGCATATATTGAAAACCATCAATTGCAGCTTATTGAGTTCTTGTTAACCTGGAATAAACCTTCACTTCTTATTACTTCATTAAAAGTGTTTTGTAGGCTATTATAATTAAATTCCACTAATAAAAAGATGGATTACCGTATAGATTTACAAATACATTATAGTTTATACAGTTATTATGCATATTGGAAACCATATTGTCTTTAAATTTCACAAATAAATGAAGATAAAATAAAATAAAATACAGAATCCAGTTAACAATAGACAACTTATAATTTACTGTAGCTTCAAAGTAAACACACAATAATTTAGTTATAGACAAATTCTGGCTGTGTCTTAACTCCTATCTAAGGCTAGGCGTACACCGGTTAGTCAAGACAAGACAAGACGAGATTAGTCACGTTTAGTCACAGTACTTATACACACCGATGCAATGACTAATCGGTGTGTGTTGCTTCATAAGCAACTATGTGAAGTACTGTGACTAAACATGACTAATCTCGTCTTGTCTTGTCTTGACTAACCGGTGTACGCCTTGCCTAAGAAAATATAGTCATTCTATCCTGTAGTATCCTATCCTATCGTATCCTATCCCATCCTATTCTATCCCATCCTGTGGTTTGTGAGGAATAGCGAAACCTTTGACCGTTGGGTGATATAACAATAGTTGATTTTTTCGACCTGCTGATTTGTACAACCAACTCAATCAGCTGATTGGACATCAAAACATTGCCCACTTTCATTTCAATTGTTGTTGTATCTATTTGATTTCAGGTGGCATGGAAGCCAGATGGAAAACAGCTGCTGACAGCGTCTGGAGATAAGACATGCAAACTGTGGGACGTGGAAACCAAGTCAGTCATCTCGCAGTTCACAATGGGCACTCAGGTTGAAGATCAACAGGTACGTTATTCAAATTATAATAAATAATTATTGTATCTTGTAACTATCTGATGTTTGGTTGCACTACAGAGAGTGTATAGTAATAGTGTGGCCATTTCACATGTCACACATGTGGCCATTAGGCCGGCCACTCACGTAACGTTTTACCTGACAGGTGTACCTGTACAGGTCACCTGTACAGGTAAATCTGATTGTGTGTGCCAGTAGCTGCAGGCCAAACTGCACAGGCGTAGCGACCTGTACAGGCGACCTGTGCGGAATGAAAATTTGGTATTTCTACCTGCACAGTAGTCTAGACCTGACCGTGTGTGTGAGACCTCCAGTCAACTGCCCAGTTGTTTTGTTTAGTTTGGACTTGCACCTTGAGTAGAGAGCTACCTTTGTGACACTGTCTTGTTTCTTGTGACTATATTAAGTTCTGCAGTACCTTCTAGTTATGTCGAGTCGAAAACGTAATAAAGTGATTTAAGAGTTTATTGAAAATTATAGACACGTATTAAAATTTTAATATTGAATTAATAAACCAGGTTTCACGATTAAATGCTCCTTCTTACTGACCAAAACCACTAATAACCCGACCAAAGCGATTGCGTCATATACATCTTTTTTGCTCGCCATGTTCTCTCAACTGAACTAAAATATACGGTTTACCCTAACGTATGTGGGCTCGAGCTTGCACAGTTATACCTGTCAGGTTTACCTGTGCAGTCAGGTTTACCTGTGCAGGCTTGCCTGTCAGGTAAACCGTTACGTGAGTGCCCGGCCTTAGACGCATTTGATTGGTTATCTCGATCAAATCCAGCCTACTTTTGCCAATTTCTATAAGATTGCATTGGAATGATATGCAAAACATATTTTAATATTAAGTGATTCACTTCTTACCTACAATTTGCCTTTGCCTGTGTTATGCCTTTTAGATGTTGTTTTGCTGTACTTATCAGTTATTCTTATAGTTATTCAATATTTGTGAATGAATAAATTGGAGACTATAAGTTTATTTTTTTTTAGGTATCTTGTCTGTGGCAAGGCGACTATTTGCTGACGGTATCTCTCAGTGGATTCATATCTTACTTGGATGTCAACAATCCAGACAAGCCTATTCGAGTGATCAAGGTGAGCTATTAATTTAAAAATCTTGTTCCCAGTTGCACAAAGGTGTGTTAAGCTTAATCTCCAATTGTTTTCTGTTTGTTTGTTTGTCAATGGCTCAACAGCCCTATGTGGGCTTAGGCCTACCAGCTGGTTTCACATCCACTTGACTGAATCAGCAGCGGTGAATGATCATTAACCAGAAAAGCTGTAACGTGTGGTTAGCACATTGACATCTCAACCATAAGCTAGTCTTCGCAACCCAGTGATGGGAACAAAGCACTGCTGGATAACATTGTGCTAAGCAGCTATATAGTGCAATGCAACAATTTAATATGCCTCCAAATATAGGGAGTGACTGACTAGCCTTACTAACGATTAGCCAGGCTCCCAATGGAGGATATTATGATAGGTATTGCCCGTATATTACTTATTTGCAAATAGTGTAGTGCAAGAGCAAAAACTAATAATCTCCAATTATTAGTAACTTAATTCGGTACTTTCCTGTTATAGGACACGTCTAGAGATATCGATAGTCGATATCGATAACCTATAATAACCAATAAGGTTATGTTAACCTATAGGTTATGTTAATAACCTATATTTTTCTCATTTCGATGAGTATCGATACTTTTGAAGCTCGATATCGACTATTGATATCTCTAGATGAGTAGACGTGTCCAGGAAAGTACCCTTAATTCTTACGAGTAATCGAAGATCAATTTCAATCCATTTTTGTTCAACCGGTCCTTGTAAATTTTTGACCGAAAAAACATGATAGTGTTGAATTTGATTTCACAATGTAGGCCTAATTTATTTCATTTTTAACTCCAATTTTAATTTTATGAAATTTCTAATTTTATTTCATTTTGAAATGTAAACTTGTTTATTCATATCTTCAGCATCTTTAATGTGAATAAACCTTTATTCATATTAGTCACACCTCAATTCTATCTATTCATTGTATTTCAGGGCCACAACAAACCAATAACTGTGCTTACCCTTAGTCCAGATAGGAAAAGAATATTCACTGGCTCTCATGATGGGTACGTCACATCGTGGGATGCTAAGACAGGTAATTTCAACTGAGATGTTGTTTTAAAATGTTGAAATTCATAAACTGAGAGTCGTGTTGAAATTGTATGATTTATCTATTCGTGAGTACGCTTGCTTATGTATTGTATTGGTGCCGTTACAAAAACTGAAAAGAATTATTGTAAAGATTACTTATACTCAATAATTGTATAAATAAACAAATCGCTGTTAGCTAGTTACGTTAGTAACTAAAGCTATTGTCATCGCATGATAAGAATTAAGCTGGCAGAGAACGAACAGAGATCCGAAATGGAGTCTGATACAATGCTACTAATATTCATGTGTTCGTCAAAGATCTTTCGTGGAGCATTTGATAGTCTAATACGGGTCTTACTCAAGTGAATTTTGTTGTATCCTTTGTTTAAAGGAATAACATACATTATTTCATTTTCGTTTGATAATTTTCATGCATATTATGCAAATTAGTAACGGACATTCCATTTATCCTTGTCTTTCCCATGCAATCAAACAATTTGAAAATTTTAGGCACTACTCATACCTGGAAACTTCAAATCGCAAAGCAACTCATCGCTCGGCAACTCTGCGACGCAGCATGTGCTTTCAAATGATGACGCTCAGACTATAGTCCGATTCACGTCAAGAAGTCAGCATTGTTTATATGAGGAGCATTGATGCCAAGTTTCATTGAGAGAGAGAGAGAGAAAACTGCATCAAACGTGTTTGTTGGGACTGTGCGACAACAATGCACAGTGCGAATAGGATAGAGACATAAGCAACTGCCTTGTGCTGAACAAGGATAGCAAACTCCCATCCAAGCAATGCTGACTTCTTGACGTGAATCGCACTATAGGCGATTCCAGAATCGGAAACTCGATCGCACAGCAACTCAGTTGCGCTCAGTTGCTCAGTTGCTGGTTGCCGAGTGATTGCCACGTGTGGACAGATTCTATGTACAGAAAAGTGAGGTTAGGTGATAGTCTAACTACATCAAACAGGAAAAGGAGGATTATTTGCTTTAAAAAGTAGTATTTTATCATTATTTTTGTTACTTCAACTTATAAAATATTGAAGATAAGTTGAAAAACTCTCAAAATATTCACTGTTTGAGAATAATGTGATACTGACAAAAGAACCTTCGCGCATCGTATCACCGAAGTGATACAGTATCACATAGTACCACTACTCTAGTGAGCGAGTGAGATAAACTGCTGCATTGCGCTCTCTCTGCGCAGTAGAGTTCTTATTTTGGAGGCTCTTTTGTCTGTTGCCAGACTATAGTAGTCGATCGGCAACTGGCAACTAGGAGTAGCGGCTGTGAGTATGGCAAGCAACTGAAGTCACCCACTGCATCGTTGAGTTGCCGAGATTTGTTTTAAGTTGCTTTGCGATTTGAAGTTTCCAGGTGTGAGTAGTGCCTTATTTTTCTATCAGTAGGTGAAACAGAGAATTTGAATTTTCACCTGTAAACGGGCCATTAAGGCATGGCTGAATTTAAATTATTTCTCATCACTGAGTTTCATATAATAATCATAGGCTCTTTTATAGTGTTAAACCTAGCTTTGATTTGAAGTGATGTTTTGATGTTTAAAATACAATTAATATAATTAATACAGATGCAGTTAATACAGAGTTATCAAAAGAATGGTGGAAGATTGAATTTTATGGAAACCAGTGTTCAAGCCGAACCGCCTAGAATTAGACAGGAATCATGAACTGATTCATATCAAATTGTTGTCAGAAAATCGCACCAATTCATAATTGAAACCGCACCATTCTTTATGATAACCCGGTATAGTTACAACTCACACTTGCGCACAAGGTACCTATTCTTTTGCCAGTGTGTTTGACAGAAATAATAAATGGAAAGTGTTTTAAATGTTTTACAAAGTAATTGTTAAGTAATTCATTTTTTTTGTAATTTAATCTAAGTACCTGTATGTAAATTTTTATTTCTAATTTAAATTTAGGTGAGCGAAAAAATGTTTTGTTTATAATTGATTTTTTTTTCTTTTTTTTCCATTTGTATTGTGAATTGTTATTCAAATAATGTTTGTAAAATGGCAAATAAATTGGAATTCCCCCAAAAAGACTCCCCCATTCACAGACGCGTAGTCTTTTTGGGGGAATTCCACGTTATATTAATTTGCACTGTAACACTATGTAATGTATGTAATGTAATGGAAATAAACTTATTTGGTTTGATTTGAAAATATTTCATATTTCATTGTATGTTTGTTGGTGGTGATAGGCGAGACAGAGCGTATGATGGGCACCGGCCACGGCAACCAGATCAACGGCATGCGAACGGTGAAGAACGTGCTGTACTCGTGCGGCATCGACGACAGCCTGAAGCAGGTGAACGTGGACAGTGGCTGGTACTCGGGCGTCGACATCAAGCTCAGTGCGCAGCCGCGCGGCATGGACCTCAAGGACGACTTGGTGGTGGTGGCCACTATCAAAGAGGTAGGCTGCAATTGAAGAGCTAGTCTTCTCTTCTTCTTTTTCTTTTCCCCTTCTGCCACTACAGCGTAGGGGTCTTCTCTGAATCCAGTTATTTAAACGTGTGGGGGATTAGCCCAACGACGTCTTTGGCTGTTTGCAATAGCACTAGGCTATTGGGCGATGGGATCAAGAGCTAGTCATTTTTTTCAATTGATGAGAAACTGACAAAACTGACAACTGATAGCACCAGAAGATATGAATGTATGTATTATGAATGTAATCATGCCCACTATTTTAGTTATTGTATAGAAATATTATTTCATGGGGAATCAACTGGGGAAATTGGGGAAAGAATCAACTTATTAGTGAATATTGTGAGAGCTTTATAACATTCCTTGGATATTACCAAATGCAATCGTCAATTTTATTTTTATTATCTTATCAATTATATAATCAATATATATTATTATCAATCTTATCAATATTTTAAATTGTGCAATGAGGCGAGGTGGAACCTACCCGTAACCCCGGTCGTACAACGGAGCAATAAGCAATGAAAAGCATATATGGATAAATTGTCTACTCTATATAAACCAATATTTAGAAACAGTTTCATTAGGTGTGCATTACCATCGTTTCTATAGGAACTGAAAATCATATGATCAAATGTTTATTATTGCTTATCGCTATCAATTGCCTCAGTGTTTAAAATTCAAACTACTCAAATCGTACAGAGAACCACTCAATTCCTAGATACATATTGTATCATGTATAATATGTACATACAGAGTGTTCAGGAGAGGAGGAGAGTATTGCAAATCAATCAATAATTAGTTTGGGTGTGGAGTGCTCGAAAATAATTACTGTACATTTTCTGAATTGTTTAATTAATTTTTTTTGTTGCAGCTGACTGTGATACAACGCGATCGTAAAATATCGGGATTTCCATCATAGCCGTCTTCGGTCTCAATCAATCCGGGCGATGATAGTTACCTAGCTGTCGGTGGTGACGACAATAAAGTGAGTAATTGCATCAATTTTCTTATTCAATTACATAAATACTATAGCAGGATTCTCTTAACTTGTCAGAAAACAGCTGATTTAACGTTAGTAAACGAGCGTAAATCAATCAGCTGTTTTCTGACAATTTAAAAGAATCCTGCTATACTACTATCTACTTACATCAGTATCAATAATAAGATAAAGAGGAAGAGAGAGAAGAAGAAGAAGGAAAAGAAGATGAAAAAGAAGAAAGAAACAGAGAAAGAAAAGTATGAAAAAAGAGAAATAAAAGAAGAAAGAGAAAAAAAGGAAAAATGAAAAAGGAAAAGAAAGAAAGAAAAAAGGAAGAAGAAGAAGAAAGGAGAGAAAAAGGAGAAGAAGAAAGAGGAGTAAAAAAAGAAGAGGAAGAAGAAGATGAAAGGGAGAAAGATGAAGGGAGAGAAAAGAAAGAAAAGAGTAAAAAAGGAGAAGAAGGAAAGAAGAAGAAGAAGTAGGAAGAAGAAGAATTAGAGTGAGAAGAAGATGGAAAAGGAGAAGGAGGAGAGAAAGGATGAAGGAGTGAAAGAAGAAGAAGAAGGAAAAGAAGATGAAGAGGAGATGAAAAGAAGAAAAAGAAATAGAGAATGAAAAAATAAGAAGAAGGAAAGAAAAAAGAGAAAAAAAGAAAGAAGAAGAAAGAGGAGAAAGAGGTTAGAAAGAAGAAGCAGAGAAGAGGATTTTTGTTTTTATTTTTTTTTATTGTTACCTATAGCACCTAGTCAAGGACCTAATGAAACTGATTGTATTTAACTTAAAATGATAATGATTGTTAAAGAAAGTGAAACCCAGTGGTTCAACCTTCTATATTGAATAAGAACGAATTATTTTTCACATTCATATACTCTGTTTTGCACTTTGAAGAAGAAGATGAAAAGAAAAAGAGTTAAAGAAGAAGAAGGAAAGGAGAAGAAAAAGAAGAAGAAGGCTAGGAGAAAAAGAAGAAATCGAGTGAGAAGAAGAAGAAGATGGAAAAGGAGAAGAAAGAGGAGAAGGTGATGAAGGAGAAGAAGAAGAACCAGTTGAAGATGGAGAAGAGAGATTGAAAAGATGTAGATGAAGGAGGAGAAGGAGGATTGGAAGCTGTTTCATGTATTTCAATAGTCGCAGTTTTATACGACCTGGGATGTCCTAGTTTATTTAATATTACTCCAATGCTTTTCATTCAATTCATTCGAGGTCGGTAGTATCA
Source organism: Laodelphax striatellus (assembly GCA_017141395.1). Classification (NCBI taxonomy): domain Eukaryota; kingdom Metazoa; phylum Arthropoda; class Insecta; order Hemiptera; family Delphacidae; genus Laodelphax; species Laodelphax striatellus. The sequence continues at coordinate 1,167,975 of CM029534.1, read as the reverse complement.
AATACATGTATTCTGTCTCTATTATCAGTCTCGTCTTTTAAGATTAATTGATTTTTGTTTTTGTTCAAATTTCAGATCCACATCTACTCGATGTCGGGCAATGTGATAAGTCCGTACAAGGAGTGCGAGCACCTGGGACCGGTGACCGATGTTGCCTTCTCACCCGACGGCAGGTACCTGGTGGCCTGCGACGCCAATCGCAAGGTCATTCTCTACACTGTTCCCGAGTTTCAGGTAACAACAATTGGAAAATAAAATAAAACTCTTCTTCTTCTTCTTCTTCTTTCTTCTTCTTCTTCTTCTTCTTCTTCTTCTTCTTCTTCTTTTGCTCTTTTTCTTTTCATCTTCTTCTTCTATCTTCTTTTTCTTTTTCTACTCACTGTCTTTCTTTTCTTCTTCATTTCTCTTCTTCTTCTTCTTCTTCTTCTTCTTCTTCTTCTTCTTCTTCTTCTTCTTCTTCTTCTTCTTCTTCTTCTTCTTCTTCTTCTTCTTCTTCTTCTTCTTCTTCTTCTTCTTCTTCTTCTTCTTCTTCTTCTTCTTCTTCTTCTTCTTCTTCTTCTTCTTCTTCTTCTTCTTCTTCTTCTTCTTCTCATCTTCTTCCTCTTCTCCTTCCTAATGTTCCTCTTCTTCTTCTCCTTCTTCTTCTTCTTCAATTCCTGTCCCTCTTCTTCTCCTTCTTCTTCCTCCTCTTCTTCCTCTTCTTCCTCTTCTCCTCCTTCCTCTTCCTCCTGTTGTTCCTCTTCTTCCTCCTCCTCTTCTTCCTCCTCTTCTTCTTCTTCTCCTCCTCCTCCTCCTTCCTCTTCTTCTTCTTCTTCTTCTCCTTCTTCCTCCTCCTCCTCCTCCTCCTCTCCTCCTCCTCTTCCTCTTCTTCTTCTTCTTCCTCTTCTTCTTCCTCCTCCTCCTCTTCCTCTTCTTCCTCCTCCTCTCCTTCTTCTTCTTCTTCCTCTTCTTCTTCCTCTTATCTTCTTCTTCTTCTTCTTCTTTTCTTCTTCTTCTTCTTCGGCTTTCAGCCTTCTATGATGAGTCTCCAAGCATCTCTATCTTGAGCATCTTATTCAAGAAAAATAAAATAAAACACTAAGGCCTCGGGTACGATACGAGCGGCGAGCGGTGAGCGGCGAGCGGCAACCTGAGCGGCATGTGCGGCTCTCATACAAGCGGCTTTCAACGCTCACCTTACTTTGAATATATATAGCGTAGTACAAATACGATATGATAAAAACCATGTTTATATGTGACTGAAGCGGCGAAAAAAATGAAATCTGTTTGAAATGGATTCATGAGTGGCGCTGAGCGCTCGCTCATCGCCGCCCGCCGCTCAGACGTATCGTGGCTAATCAACAAATTCACACGCAACTAGACCCGAAATCACCGCTCATGCTGTTTTTCCGCCTCGTATCGTACTCAGCGATATTGTCAATCCACTGTTTTGTATTTACAGCACTGCAGGAGTGGCTACAACAGTCACATTTTTACCTGATGTAGCCACGAAACAATCAATTGACATATCTTTAGTGTTTTATTCGTTATTTCCATAACATCAATAAGATTTTTACAAATAAATTGAAAAATAAATGAAATTATTATTATTACGAGTTCACCCCGAGCAACGCGAAACGCCGCTCACTTGAATTTTCGAAAATTCTTAGTGGAATCATCATCATCCATGAAAACCCGTTGAGGCACTGTTCAACCATAACTTTTCGTACACCGGTTAGTCACAAGAGATACTTTCACAGTAATTCATGGTTGCTTATGGCAGCACACACCGATGCAATGACTCGGTGTTATTGCTAAACCTATGTGCCTGTGACTAAACGCGACTAATGTCTGTCTTGACTGTGCCGCCTAATTAGTTGCTATTTTATTTTGTTCATCTGCAGCTGACAGCAGGTCAGTCATACTAATGAAATTAAATTTTCTACCTTGTACAGATGACTATATCTTCCAAGCTCTAAGCTCTAGTCTATTAGTGTGATTTCACAAACCAAGGCTAGGCGTACACCGGTTAGTCAAGACAAGACGAGACGAGATTAGTCACGTTTATTCACAGTAATTCACATAGTTCACAAGACAAGACGACATTAGTCACGTACTAACGCTTATGAAGCAACACACATCGATTAGTCATTGCGTCGGTGTGTGTCAAGCAGCCATGTGAATTACAGTGACTAAACGTTACTAATGTCGTCTTGACTAACCAGTGTACGCCTATCCTAATACTCAAGGGATTTAACAATTTTTTAGTACATTTTATGCCAACATATAGTGCCACAGGAGACTATTTAATGTTTTCATCAAAACATCTCCCATTTAAAATGATTATTTTTGAAAAACAAAAGGAGCCTGCAAAAATACTTTTGGCGCAAACCACATCAAAATCGGTTCACTCAAACTTCTCCACAAACTTTCCAAAGCCGGGCTCGAAACTCTTTTCATATATATAAGATACTTGTTACCACAGAGGCTGTACAATCAAGACTATTAACATATTCAAGTTTATTTTATAGTAGGCTGTGCTATCACTGCCTAGTGTGTGCTTGCCTTTTTCCTGTTTTTCAGGAATCTTAATATTTTCTGAAACAGGTCCCTGTACTTGCCATCTAGCTTTTGCTTGCTACAATGATAGGTAGTTGGACAATTTTTCATCAGCACTTTTTCACTGTATTTCTTGTAATTTAGCTACATCAGCTAATCATTCTTGATGATTTAATGAATTAATCTCATAGAGTTTGATTCATAGAGTGTCATAGGCTCTTCCCGAGTAGTTTTTTAGTACGTTTGATATGTGCAATCCTCAGTAAAAGTTTACAATGTAATCACCATAATTATTGTGCAGTGTGGGGTAGAGTATTGAGTATTTCATAATATTGCTACTTTCACAATATATTGTAATTAAAGTGAGCAGTTTTATTTTTATATAGACACTGAAATAAGTGGAATTTACTCACAAATTACTGGTTTTCTGGCCATATCGCATTGCTGTGCTGCTTCATCAGAACACGTTTTTACATGAACTAGATTTGTTTTATTATTATGTATGAAAAGTGTGCAATGTAATCACCATATTGTGTAGTGCAGTTTAGAGTATTGAGTATTTCATATTGCTACTTTCACAAAATATTGTCATTTAATTTAGTGCTTTTGTATTATCCCTGCTTTCTTTGGATCTTAATACCTGGATTGTAGACTGTAAGTATTTGTCAGAATGTATTCGATATAGAATGTTTTGTTCTCGTCTTATAGTACATCATACACATAGATTTTTGTAATACATGCAATTTGAGTAATTCAAGTCACTATCTTGATTATTCATAAATAAAACACACTAATCCAAACAGACTACCACTGGGGGAGTCATAACAGTAGATTTTTCTAATAAAAGTTACAGCACTTTCTAATGACATGAAAATATACAGTTATCCAAAAATCAATTGAAGACGTACTTGATAGAACATTTAGGGCCGTTTCATGAGCTCGGGATTTAGCCAAGTCCTAGACTAAAACGGGAAGCCACCGTAGCATCGACAAACATTAGCCTTGACACTATTTACTAAGGGCTCTCTATGCTGCTAACCCAGTAACCTGTCGAGACAAACGTTTGTTGATGCTATACATGGTCCAGTTTGGTTTAGTCTGACGACTTATTAAATCCCGAGCTCATGAACCGGCCCTTAAAGTTATCAAGAATTCCTTTCAGATAACAAATTGACGTTCACTTGAACTGTGGACAATTATGCGTTTTAATAAAAATAAAAAGGTGATATAGTATGAATGTGTGTATAAAGTGGTATTATTCAAAATCAAAAGTTTATTGCCAAAAAAAAATATTATACAACAATGTCAATGCATTAATAAAATATCTAACTAAAATCTAATTGAGAAAATGTCAGCAACTGTATACAAACATTCCTTAATGAGTACATTCTTCAAAAGTTTTTATAATTACTGCTCTCCGTATCTCTTACTTTTCTCGGTAGAGCATTGAACAGTTTTACAGACATGTATTGCCAGTTCTGCTGTGAACCTGAGTACTGACAGTATTCGAATTTTCATTTGATGGTTCATTTGATTTCGTATCCAATCTCTATAAATTCCATGTTTTCAAATACACATATTTTTGGACTGGGACTTCTCTCACACTCCCTCCTGGAGTTTACTTTAAACTCAGTTTTTTATGGGTTTACATGAATTGGCTGTATCTGGAACCCATTATAAAGCCTGATTTTCATTAGTAGAGTTAGTGGTAGAGTAACTAGCATACTAACTCTACCGTACTAACTCTACTTTACTTACTTGGTACAAACAAGTACTCTACCATCACTCTACTCTACTATGAACGTTTTCATTGGGAGAGTTCACAAGATAGTTAGTACTCGCCCAGGGAACTCTACCACTAACTCTACTAATGAAAACCAGGCTTAACTCTAGACTAACCTAACCTAATTTAAAATTGATATTTATTCATTTCATTTACTTAATTATATAGATATAGTGAGTATGATTAAGTGAGTTCCTGGTTCCCTTTTTAACGTTATGGTTGCTATGTATTGTTAATAATTGATTGATTTTCGCACCCAGTTGGCACACAACAAGGAGTGGGGCTTCCATAATGCGCGAGTGAACTGCATTGCCTGGTCGCCCAATTCACTGCAAGTGGCTAGCGGAAGTCTGGATACCACCATTATTATTTGGAGTGTGACGGAGCCGGCTAAGCATACCATCATCAAAAGTAGGTCACCATTCATTCTAGCTAGCAATATATCTACAGTTATTAACACTTTCATGTAATATGTTTATTATGATTTATAATTGAGAATTTTTAAAAATATCTATTGCTCGTCAAACGCAATCTCATAAATTTAACAATTTTGTATGGACAATAAAGCTCAAATCACATAGATATGATATAGATGAATAGATGAAGATAGATAGATAGATAGATAATAGATAGATAGAGATAGAGATACAATAAATATACATGGTATCTGAGTGATATTCATCAATTTGACGTTAATTAAAATGATAGATGAATATGAATTAGATAATTTAGGAGATAGAGATATAGATAGAAAGTAGATATGAAAAGATAGATGTGTAGGACTTCACATTACAAAGTGTTGTCACGCTTTCAATTCTTCAATGACTAATTATTGTTTGTATGAAACAATATCTAACTACATAATAGTACGTTGTATAACTTTACTATTTATAAGAAACTCATACATCCTAGTTTAATATGAAAACAATCATTCCTCATTCACATTTATTAATTAAATCATTGGTAATATAATAACGGTTTCAAACGCACTATTATCTATTCTAACATCTAGCCCGTGGCTTAATATTGTATGTTGATTGTATTTTTATAATCTTTCATGAATAAATGAATATGAATATCTGGGAGAGAAAAACTAGGCTGAGACTGTGTTATTTCTCTTCCGAATTTTGATTAGTAATGCAGTCCAAAACAAGGATATGTATTTTCACACAAGAATTTCTGGTCCAGGGATACTGTAGGCCTATTCGCTGTGAGCATCTACGGTGTTGCGCTCTGGCGGATAATCGTACGCATCCTTCCTGTAAATTTAACATGTAAAGGATAGGCATTTAATAAATATAAGATAGTACATAAAAATCTGCTATAGATTTACACTCCATGAGAATAATCGACGAGTAAATTAACAATTTTGAATTTCGAAAGCTTGATTTGAAATCACTAAACAGTAATAATTGTAATAATCAACAGATTGAACTCCAATCTAAATATAGTGATTATCTGATTAATCTTTCGAATACTTCCATTTCAATGAAATTGAATAGCTTCCAATTGAATGGCTGACGGTTTGTTGACTGTCTAAATCTGTGTGACTGGTGTTTGAAATTGGTTTCCTAAATAATGTATTCTATCAAGAAATATTTCATTTGTTATTCCGCTAACATGTTATTTGTTTTTTCTTTTTTGTTTAGATGCTCATCCACAAAGCCAAATCACTCGTCTTGCGTGGATCGACGATGAAACATTGACGTCTGTGGGCCAAGATTGCAACACCAAGATTTGGAACATCACTCCGATTTGAAGAAATCAAAGATAATTTATTATAAAAGAAGAACTTCAAAATGGTGAGTTGCCCGCACTTGAATATTTGATTATATTTATTTAATTAGTTCAATTTTTCAATAGCAACACTTGGGCTTGTATGTACCACCTTCATTAAAGATTAACGGTAGCTTAAACAGGGTTAAAACTTCAAATCCACAAGCTGTAGGCTCATTCATCTCGCTTCATTATTCTTCCCAACACCCTCGAACATGCCAAGACCACAGCGAAAAAATACTATAAGGTCAAGCGCCCACTGAGGTGGAGTGGCGATGGTGTGGCGATAAACATATGTAACTAAATGAAACAGCGCACATCGAGGTGATGTGCGCTGTTTCATTTAGTTTTATATGTTTTTAATTAGCGTGTTGCCACGCCATCGCCACTCCACCTCAGTTGGCGCTAGGGCTTAGGTGTCTGAATTAGAAGAGACCCCTCTACTTTTATTGCACTATTATGGATATTCTCATGTAATTTTGAATGAAATAATTTAATTATAAGTTTGCCTTCCTTTTTGCTATGAGCCATATTCATTTTATTCAGTAATTGAAAAGTAAGGCTTATTTCACACTAGTGCGGGCTGGGCCCGGATCGGACGGCGTGAAAATGTTTTGACTGATGAATCATTATGGCTGTAATCATTATAAAAATGTGTGAATATATAGCAGGATTCTTTTAAATTGTCAGAAACAGCTGATTGATGTACGCTCGTTTACTCACGTTAAATCAGCTGTTTTCTGACAAGTTAAAATAACTTGTACATCAATCATCCCTCCGATCCGAGTCCAGACTGCATTGGTTTGAAAAAATCCTATCAATAAAAAGAACATTTTATGTTCCACAAATGGTCCCTATGATCCCTTTTGGTGTTTCAATCTTGTAGCCTATAAAGTAGGCCTACTGTATATTATAATAATAGCTAATTTCTTGTTTTCCATTACAGGTGAAATTACGGAATCAAATTTTAATCAAAGCACTGTCCCATAGCGATGAGAAATTTTCTACGATTTTTATAAATAGTCGAATGAGCTTGTATGTGCGTTGGTTAATAATGAATCATTGTTTGCTGGGTTTTTGTAATGATGCAGTACAGTACTAAGAAAAAGTGTGACATTTTTGTATGGATTTAAAATTCTAGCCAAATGTGTGAGGTGCATTTTATTTTTCCATCGTGACGTAAGAAAATTGTGTTCAGAATTGCATAATTTATAGTTGATCAAAACACTGTCTATAATTTCCTTGGCTGTGTGATGTAGCAAATTCGTTTGAATAATCTAGATAATTTTCGGATTATCAATGTATTAGGTTCAATACATATTACATGATAAATCTAAATTTTTGAAATTGTCAGTTTGTTTTGGAAAACAATTTAATAATTATGCAAATTGAAAGTAGAAAATTATATTTACTTAACAAAGAAAATAACTTGGATTGTTTGATTATTTTTATTGATTACGGGAAAATATCACCACATTAATTGTTATTCAACCTAATTCTTATGATTCTGGAACTTTATGATCTCGAATTTTCCATTGTTCTATATCAAATTAAAATGAAAACGAATCATTTTTCAATCAAAAATATTCTCATGGAATAATCATCTAATTCATCTTACCACTTATCAGTTAGCCTATTTGTTTTAATTTGAAGGGAAAGTATTGTTTAGGTAACAAAATATCTATTGATGAATTGATATTACTGTATTTATAATTTATTTATTGATTGAGATATTTGATTTATTAGTTTGATAATTTATTTTATGTATTTCACAGTAGTGTGGTTTTCTCCTTTTAGAATTTCTACAATCTTCAGATTTGAAATTATTTTCTATTGTCTTCCATCCTGTGTTATTGTGCTTCACAAGAGTGAAGCCTTATCTAAAATTACTGATGAACTAAACTTGGGTATTACATTACTTGAAAACATTTGAAATGGGAAATTATGAAAGATTCATAAAGAATTATTAAGTTGAAGACCTATGTCTTTATGTCTTTTCGCCATGTATTTGTTTCATCTGAAACTGAACATTTTTGTCTGAATAAATTTAAAAAATAAGAATTGAATTTACAAGACGATCTCCTACTTTGAATTTTAATAATTTATTGATGAAAATTACTTAAGAAATGCATCTAATGAAAGCTTTACTTTGAAAATTCAGTTCTATTTATTGAAAGTCATTACTATCTCTTGTTGCAATTTATTTTACTTATCTGTATAAAAAAGCATTTATTTGAGTTTATTTCTCATTGTGTGAGCCTAAATTATTATTATAGAGTATATGATTGTATTTATTCTCCCTATTATAACTATATTATTGTAAGAAGATTTCATTTAGGTTTATTAGTTTCAAACTTAAATACTCGTATTATGTTGTGAACATCTTTTTAACTATTCATTCCTTAATTAATTCACTTGCATTTACTTTAAGCCATTTATTATTTCTTTTAATTCTTATTTAAACGCTTCGTTTGAAATTGTTGATAATTTCATCATTCTACCAGTCTTCTGTTATTTTCCAATTTTCTAAATGTGTTGTAGTTGGAAAATTTTTTATTCTCAAGTATTTAACAAAGTGAATAGTAACTCTATCATTAAGTAAATCTTACTGTTACACAAATATCACTTTAATTCTCTCTTCCCTGTAACGTTTTTAATGCTGTTTAAAAGATTAATCATTGAAGAATAATGTGAATGAAAACACCATTTATATCAATATACTTATTCTATGGCTATAAAATATTATTTATTATTATATTCTAAGGATGTGCAACAATTTCTGTAAGATTTTTTTGTTTACAACACATTATTTTGTTCACACTTATACAGTTGTATATATTTATTATAAATTATTTTAATATTATCGACTGGGCTATTTTTTCTGTAGATTTATACAACCTTAGTAGTTCAACTAGAAATTAAGAGTACTTAGTGGATTTTTTTACAATTTCTATAATCTTACAATCCGTTTTTTACAAAGTAGTTAATGAAAAAAAATGTCTCACTTCATTGAAAGGAGAGACCAATGAAAACCTGTATATGCGCGTGTTTGGGCCAACAAGACCGATTTACACTAGACACCAACGTACAACAAATGCAATCAATGTTGCTTAGATATCGTTGTGTCAGTAAACTCACTATGAACGTTCTGCTATTGATTACTATTAACGTAAGTAATTAGTTAACGATTAACAGTAAGACATTAATTATTTATTGATGAAAGTAAAACATTATTACTGATACACAAGCAATTAATGTTTTGATATGTCTCTCCTTTCCGTGAATGGGGTTCAAAATATTCAAGAAAGATATTCAAGTCAGCTTTGAATTCTGTTGAAATTTATTCAAAAATATCACATTATTTAATATTCTTCAGGGTATTATAAATGAGGTGTTATCTTCCATCTCAGGCATGAATATTTTCAATTTAAATACCTTGGTGTTCGGTAGCCTATATCTTTATTACATCTTCAGTAGTGACAGCATTACTTAGTTCCAAAGAAATATATTTTCAGAAGAAATTTCTATTTAAATATCAGATATATTTCATTTTTTTATCCAGATCAGGCTTCAACCACTCAATCTCTCATCATAACTATATCAATTTAATATACATTTCACATTATTGTTACAATCTTTTCAAAAAACTTTGTGCTGTTTAAAAATATGCCATTTATTATTCTGATCAGTTACCTGTTTCATTACAATTTGAAAGGTAGTAATATAGGAAAAAAGCATACACATGACATGTTAATTCACATATGACAATATATGCATACACATATGAAGTTCTTACACAATATAAGGAATGTCGTGTTAATCATGTTCAGTGTGTTTCCTACTTTTTCCTATAATACAGGACACGTAAATTTTTATGAAACAGGCCCAGGCTACAACAATCTCTTACTCACAATCCCTCATCTTATTACTCAAACAAGTATAACATCGGTACCAATTTAGTATACACATTTCACATCGTTACATCTTCTCAAAAAACCTTACTACTATTCAAACATGCTGCCCCCGACAGTGAAATTCTTCTGTTTTTCCATCATACTACTATTATCGTACTGCTGATTACTGTTCAAAATCGTATCCGCGAAAGATGCCTTGTTATTGCTGGGTATCGACATGTCAAGAATACTATTTTCTCCATTGAATCTAGCCACGTCACCCCACGCTCTTTGTGGCAAGTCATCTTTTCGCAAAGATGGCGGAGAAATTAGATCCTGTTTCAAAGATGGCGAAGAAATTAGTTCACTATTTTCACGAGTGGCTGCGCTGTTGTTCGTAAATGACGGAAACAGATTGAGGTTGTAGGGAAAGAAATTGTCCAATGTTGATTTGGTATTGTTGTTAGTTTCAGCGGCGTCAGAGTTAGTGTTCAATTGATCTAGGGTGTTGTTTAATTCTTCTGTGATATTCGAACGATTAAAACCGCCTCGTTCTGGTTGTTGATTGTCGTCCTTCAAAGAATCCAACACAAATTCACTGGTGAGACCTCTCCGAAGCGCTTTCGGTCCACTGATTATGTTGGACGCATTCACAAACGAGACCTGTTCTGCGGTATCAAACGCACGCCGTGGGTCGAAGTTCAAATGATTGAGAAAGTCTAAACCATTATGAATGTTGCTGTTGCTATTGGAGGTGTGCTTTGCTTTGACGGCGTCCTTCTCCGCATTGTAGGGGTAGAGCGTTTGATTGCGCGTGGTGATGTACTGGATTTGAGCGTTGGCCAGCTCATTTTCGGTTCGTAGTAGTTTCTTTTTCAGCTGGGTGTTTTTCAACTTCAACTCGAATACCTGCAAACAGAGTTGGGTGCTGTTCATTCAAATACAAAACCAGAGACCTGTTTCGTAAAGATTTACAAGTACTGTAATACAGAAAAAGCAAAGTGAAACGAAAGTGCGTATATCTACGACCATGTTATAATGCAATCATTACAGTTTCATAATGGAATTTGAAACTTGTATCTTCATTATCGGTATGCCACTAGTTTCCGTTAACAGAAAGCAACTTCATGTCTCTTGACTAAACCGTAGATTACGCCTTTTTACATAATATCGTTGATAAATAATAGAGTTAAAATAAAATATAATAAAAGTTATAGACTAACCATAGACTATATGGTTGGTCTATGATAATACGCTGTGCTAGTCATTTCTAGTCTGCTCCCGCCTTTTACCTGTATTGTGTTACTTGTAAATTTTTTATGAAAAAATCAAATTAAAAATTTATCAAGATCTTTACAACATAATTACAGAATAAACGTTTAAAATGTTACAAAATCAATTTTCCTGCAAGGAAACATCCTTTGTGCAGATAAGAGATGCTTTATTATTAGCTTTATTGAAAGGTGGGAAATCAACCACTGGAATAAGGGGGGATTTATAGGGGCTCTCCCCCGGAAAATTTTGAAAAAATATGACTAAAAACTGTTTTTTTTCATAGAAGTGAATATAATATTGAGCATTAAAATATTATAGAGATATATCAATTAGTTTCAATTCAAAGAACCGTTTCTCTCAAAAATGTTACACTCTTATGAGAGTCTTGCCTTTATGTATTCTTGAGAAAAAAATAGTATATAAATTCACATAGAAGTGGGTGTAATTACAATACAAAATATCAATATTATAGAGATATAAATATCGATTAGTTCAATATATCAATTCACAGAAACGTTTCTCTCAAAAATGAAGTGCCCTTCAGAGCCTTGCTTTTATCTATTTTTGAGAAAAAATAGTATGCAATGTTACATAGAACGGTATATTATAATATTAAGCATTACAATATTATAGAGGTATATCAATTACTTAGTTCTATCTAATTCAAAGATACTCTTTTCTCTCAAAAATGGAGGGTCCCTTAATCGTGGGCCGCACGGCAAGTGGGTAGTTGGTGGATGCTTGACACGGTTTATCAAGAAGGCCGTGATCATTTTCTACTATTTTATAATATTATGGATTTTGTTTATTTCAATAAATCAACCATCATTTACTATGGCTGCTTAACAGTGCGGCCGCAGCTATTAAATGTTAGTACGACGCCTGATATGGTTATCACTCTCATCATTGTCGGTATGCCACTGGTTTCAAGCTTAACAAGGGAGGTATCATTTATTAATAATCCTAAATTCTATAAATGTTTTTCAATGCCCGTATCAGTTACCTTTTTGTCATCCATCGTTAACTGACTCCTCATTGCCTTGACAAAGATTAATGTACTGTTTCTATTTTGCGGTTAATAAAAACTATTCTATTCTACTCCTTATTTAAAATATCTGTTGAAGAAAAAATACCTTTACACAGACTTTCCGTTAACCTGAAAGTCTTGTTTTCGTTCTAAATCAATTCATCAGGCGACATCTCATCTATTTTATTACAGTTGTGAAGTTTTGTTTCCTTGTTCTATCAATTGCCAAATACTTTTGTACATTAGAGTTTTCTATATTTGGGAAGTAGAATTGAACCAACATGGAATTATTAGAATTGCGCAAAAAACATACGAGAGTTCCAATAATACCGAATAAAGCTTAATTTTTCCAGGATAGCAGCACTGATTTCGAANAGGAAACAGATACCTCAAAAGATTTATTTATCAATTATTATGGATGCTCATAGTCTACTTACCGGAACCAGAATGGCGACAAACGTTGTGTGTTGAACATAATTCAAATAGCACTATTAACACAATTAATTTTCGATCAAACGTTTTTGATTCAACGGTACCATCGTTCAGGAAATTAGTATCGTCATTCAATTCTAATATTTTTGTCTAACAGACTTTTGTAAAATTATTCGCTCAATAGCCATGTTCATAACAACATCTGATATTTTGTATAGTACGATTTGAATAATAGTTTATTCACGAATGTTAATGTTAAAAAATTGATTAAATTTATTAACGAATCTAAATGAAAGTTCGATTAATTAATGATTCAAACAAAATAAACTCACATTTTATTTCTAAATACTACGGTATAATTTATTAAACTAGTGGCTTTATAGTGATAATATGTCATACTGGATTTTCTCAAGACCTAAACCACTGTCTACCACAGAAAATAAGTCAACAGAGGAAATGATTTAGTATATTAATCTATATACTTATGCTTTATGGGCCAACAAACAAATCAAATTGAGTGTCTTCAGTGACTTGTCATAATTTGAAAATAAATAAATTGAATGTTATTTCTTTTTAATGTTAAAACTGTATAGATACATTATATTATCATTACATTACTGTCTGAATGCTAAACATGTTTTATGTTAAATGACTACTATTCTATTCTCCTTATTTAGGAATATCTGGGTCTGAAAATTAAACATCCATTCTTTTAATACTTTCCTCGATAGAGTGTATATAGTCATGACTTTGTTCTAAATCAATTCACCACTGAGCTAAATATCTCAACTATTTAATAGATATTTAAGACTGTCTCCTAGTTCTATCATTTCAAATACTTTTTTTTTTTTTTATTAATTAGCATAGCTTTATTAGCCACCGTACGACCGCTATTCGTTACCTTTGTGGAATCATCCAATTTCCGTAATGGCTTATGCCATAGATTTTCCATAATAAACGAACATAGAGTTAGCGCTACATAGGTTGTTTTAAAGTCCAGTTTATCTTTGCCTCTCCTCTGGTAGGAGGGTTGCCATTCTTTCAAGAAGTCTCCTCCCCATTTGCAAGAGTGCTGGATTACTTCCAGCAGCAAATGTGCTGGGTTGGCTGATTCTGCTATGGACCCACCCTTCACCGAAGGTTGTTTCAACTTCTATCAAGGGATGGTCTGCACACTCCCTCAGAAATTCCATTGCGGAATCTTCTAGTTAGTAAGTGCCTTCCTCTCTACATGTACCGTTTACCAGCCTGGCAGGTTTGAGTCAAAGCAAACCTCTGGAACCTATTCCAGGTCGCAGAGTTTGGTAGAGTTGGGGAGATCCCCCATCCTTGTTAGATGTTTGAGGTTGTTCGCCTCGATAGTCTTACCCTTTTTACGATCCCATAAAGATTCCCACGAGGCTGGAGACTTTTATTAAACAATACTTTATCGATAATATGTCTACTGGATTTTTCAAGACCTAAACTGTCTAATAGGTATAAGTACAGAGAGTCGCCCATAGTATATAAAGCTTATTTATGTCAGGCCAACAAACAAATAAATTGAGCCGTCGGCGTATGCTGTTCCACCATATGTTGGCTTGGCTTAAAATGTTGATGCTTCAGGTGTTCCCTACTTGAACACCCTAAATGGGACTGCATATTTAGGAATGTTGCCACAGCCTGTTACATCTACCATTCTGCAATACTTCCTCGGAGGATTGCATGACTTTGCACACCGGACAGAATAAATTCAACTATAATATATATTATTATACCTATATATATATATATTCTACCTTTGTATTCTATGTTTATTATTTGGCTCAGTGGTTGTTACTATTAGACTGTGTGTAAACTATATAAATGATATTATTATGTGACATAAACCTTCAGTACCGTACAGTATACGCGCAATTAGTCTGGGCACTTGGCAGCTGGCTGCTACTAACTATTATTAAAAACATTGCCTGCTGCTTGAAATCTTCAAATAGACCCTAATGTGATCATGCTCTCAGCTGATCGTTGCGTATAGTAGCCCAATATTCTCAGGAAAGTACCCGCGTTACCCCCTCACCTTCTTCGCTCCGACCGGTTCCTGGCCAAGTGCCCAGACTAATTGTGCGAAGTACCACAGATTTATGACTGTAATATAGATTTATATTGTCACAGATCCAGCTAATTACGATAATTATACTGGTTGGTTGCTTGTCAAAATGAAAAAGAGGGTTTATTATTGATCACCTACATAAATTCAAATTAATTTGAATTATGCAAACATTGGGAGCTTCAAAATACTTGAGTACTGAGAAAAATTGAGCGGTAATTAGCTCTGACAAGATTATTAGCGCTAGGAAATATATTATCTAATTTTGCGCTTTCTTCAAGCTGTTATAGTTGAAAGCAGCGAAAAAGCTAATAAAGTGAAAGCTTCATTTGGTTCTTATAAGTCTAATCCCGGCTTATGGATGTAGAGGACTTTGAATTCGTACCATAGGCTATATTAATAAAGTGTCAGATATATTTTCAACAAATTAAAATTTAACAGAAATTAGAGTCATCAATATTGTTGACTGAAAAGTGGAGTCTTCATAATGTCAGATACCATTTTCTTTTCAAATAATTCCATGTTATTAATAAACCTTGACTATCTTTAATTGCTTCTATATTTCCTCTTCAGTACAACAAAATTTTCCTCATTGAATTCTCAAATTCTACAAATTAAGAGTGTCCTATATTTTTCCAACAAGAATCATTTCCTTTATTGAATCCTCGAAAAATTATCTCGAAAATTGATAATGTATCAAATCATTCCAGTTAATTTATATATTCCGCCTATACTCTCACAAAGACTGTTTCTCTGATAGGCTAACTATTCAGAGCAACTGTCTTTATTGAGATCGTGTAATGGAATTAAAACTTGTTATATTTTTTCCTTATTCTTATCACATACTGAAAACCATCTATTTTGAACTGAGGTAGGCCTATCAAATTGGTTTCCTTCCTGAATATCCTTTTCGAGCCACTATCAATCATCTATCATGGATCCTATTCCATCGTACAGTTGAATATACCGTACTGAGTAGATTCATTCAAGTGCCATTCAAAACTCTTCAATTGAATAAGTTAGCTTTATGAATAATTATTGATTCATATATTTTTTCAAGTGTTTAAAACATTGATTGGATGCCAAGATCAAGGAAATGTTTCTGTTGAATCTCAGGTAAGATTGCACTATTATTAATAATGCTTATGAGGATATGTTTTTAAATAATTATAGCCTAAATGCTTAATTTTATTTTAGTTTACAAGGAAAGTTATTCAATGAAAATAAATTATTACTTGTTTATAAAAAATAATTTTAATATCTATATTTTGAAAAAAAGAACTTTTAATACTTTTTGGAGTTCAATAGCCTATTGATTTCAACCCAATATTATAATTTGGATCCAGACAGGTTTGATTTCCGTAATAGGAGTTTTTTATATTTAGAAAGCAAAAAAGTGAAGCAGGAACCAATCAGTCAACTTTATTGACATATAATAACACTTTCTAGTCCTGATAAACTTGTAGGTTTTTTGAATTTATTTCTACCATCTATTTTCATATACTACATATCTTTATTTATGACTATTCTTCTTATACTTAACTATTTTCTATGACCCTCTAGTATCCGTTCTATTGCCCTTAACATTGGATTGATCTTCAGGTCAGAATTAATTCAACTTAATTTCATTTTTTCAATGGATAAAGATAGAAATTTTTCAGTCTTTCTGTGTCACTTTATAGACTATATATTATTCTTAGATATTCAGATTCAATAATACCCGGAAATACTCTCAGAAAGTCTTGGACACTTTGTATAACGCATCTACTTACATAGAATTTTTGTGAATTTAAAACTAATATAATTACAGCTAATCTGCGGTGAACCCAATATAGGATAAGGAGTAGGCTATTTATTTTTCAATATGAGAAAGGAAAACTAACCAGTCTTAAGATAACGTTTCTGTTTTATTTTTTAGAAATTGACTGGACCCAAGACTAGAAAATGTAGATAGTATTTAATTGACGTGTCATACACTGTTGGAGCTATGCTCAAATTATACAGTTCAACATGACAAAAAAAATAAATAATAATAATAACTACTACTTTCCTATACATTGAAGCAAATAATCTAAATCGATTTCAAATGAATTTTCTTTGTAAACTATAATGAATTACTCAATAATCAGGATAATTTTGTTCTTAGAAGTTCCGATGTATTCTGACGTTTTAAAAAAATGTTACATTGTAAATTATATTGTTCACTGTATGACGTAGGCTCTTTCAAATGTCAAACGATTAAGCCCAGGTATGGTTGCTATCCAATCCATGGTAGACCTAGGACTGGATTATAAATGTTCACTTCTCTATACATTGAAGCAGATTTATTGATTGAAAACAAAATATTCTCTGTAAACTATTGAACTATACAATTTTCAGGATCATCTTCTTGTTAGAAGTGTCAGCTATTTTTGTTAGCTGCATTCTTGCAGTCACCGTTGATGAGTGTAATCGCTATGAGACGTGTAAAGACTGTATTCGCCAGCCCCAATGTCAGTGGTGTTCTCAGAGGGTGAGTTTATTAAATCAATCTATTAATAGTTTTATTTGTCATTAATACACATGAAAAAATTCATGGAAATCAGCAGGTATATGAGAAGTATTAAACAATATAGAAAACCTTAAATAATATTAACAGAATCTCTTTAGACATACAGAATAGTGTGTGAAATGTGACCTTGAGACAAAAAAGGAAAATCAATCTTGAAAATCTAAAAGAATTAGGGCCGCTTTCCCCAACGCTGCTCAAGCAATACATCTGGCTTAAGCCTCATTCGGAGAATAGGAAAAGTATAGAAAAAAATTGAGCGTCACATTTTTCATTACTTAAGCAGCGTTGGGGAAAGCGGCCCTTAATGTCGAATTCAAACTACACTGTTCTCCAATCGATTTGTAAATTCTTTAGCAATGATATACATTGTATTAGGTAGTGATACAATAATAATATCGTACTGCTTAAAAGCTTGTTAAGCATACTCTAATGAATTTATTGGGTTACACTGATTTCAAGAAATTTTTAAATAGAAAGCAAGCGTAAATTACATGACAATTCGTCCTGGTATTGAACTTTCACCAGGACGAAACGGTCCTGTAACTGTAATGTAAGTTACTGTACACGCTTGTTTACTACTTAAAAACAGTTTAAAATCAGTATTAAATACTCAAGTTTCTTGAAATCAGTGTAGAAAAAATAATTTGATATACAAAACAATAATATTCATTGGGGTATGCTTAACAATAAGCTTCTACGGGGAGACAAATACATTTCTTATTAAGATAAAAATGTCTTTGTTCAATAAATGATGATGTTCCTTATCCTGAACTGACAAAAGGGGTTTTCAACCCCATACTCTGATTACTGAAACAAGTCAGTTAATGTAACAGCTGAGTGAGCTTTTGTGAGTGTATTGTATGACGGCATGTTCACATTTCAGCGTTTGCAACTAATCGCGTATTCAGCTGAATTCATGGGATTTATATCAGAAATCAGCTGTTTCAAAGAGCAATATCACAATACTTAACCTACAAATGCTGAATCTCGCAGATTATTGAAAAGGTCTTTAAAAGTTATTCTTTGAAAGGTCTTCTAAAGAGGTTTTAAAGACTTTAAAGGTTCTTTTCGACTTTCAAGCATTTGTAGGTTAGAAATCACTGTTTAATTATTACTGGATCAGCTGACTTATGACAAGTTAATTGGCTCCTGCTATAGTTATAACATGCCTTTGACTCGGTCGTCCAGCTGTTTTCTGATACACGCACGCACACTTCCTTTACGCGCACTGACTTGTTTCCGTGAACAGAGTATAGTTTTTTTTTGCTAGGGATGATGCCCACATAAGCTCTAAGCTTGTGCGTGGATAATGGAAGGATGATGATGAGATATAGATAGGGATGTATCTTTGTTTTCAGAATTTCGCGAACGAAAAGCGCTGTTTCAGCAGATCGTTGAGCCAGGAAGTGACGTGTGACAATGTGACGGATCCGTCTGTTAACAAGACGACGCGTGAGGGCGTCCTGGGCGCAAGCTATGACGGACGCAAGCTGTCCGAGTTCGCAGAGGGCGAGGTGCCTCGGCTCATACAGATCACTCCGCTCGAAGTCAACCTCACGCTGCGACCTAGTGAGTACTGGTGGTTCGGAATCCACCTGAAACTGTAGGCGCATTCATGAGACGAGTCCCCCATCAATCCATAAAGCCTGGTTTTCATTAATAGAGTTAGTGGTAGAGTAACTAGCATACTAACTCTACCGTACTAACTCTAAAGAGGGTTAAGAGGGTTAAAGAGGGTTAAGTGTAAGAGAGGGCCGACTGCGCCCTAACTTCGCCCTCCCAGGTTAAAATAAAGGCAGTCATTCAATTCAATTCAATTCTAATCTACTTACTTGGTACTTAAAAACAAGTACTCTACCATCACTCTACTCTACTATGAACGTTTTCATTGGGAGAGTTCACAAGATAGTTAGTACTCGCCCAGGGAACTCTACCACTAACTCTACTAATGTAAACCAGGCTTAAGAGTGGGTTAATTGGAATAGGGACTTGTAGGCCTCAACTTCACCCACAGCACTTTTGTATTGTGAAAAGTGAAAAATAAAGTCATATCTATAGAGGGTGTTTCTAAAAAAGACCGACAAACTTCGTGAGCGGTTTCCTGACATTGAAATTAAGAAAAAAGTTCTAGTAAACATGGGTCCTAAAATGCTTTGTTTCCCCCCTAGTCATCATTTTGTTTTTTCACTTTTTATTTTTTCCACCAGAATGGTTTGACTAATTTTCTTGAAATTTGGCATGGTCAAGGCCAAGATGGAGGTCTTTTGTAAAAAAATGAAGTAACCTTACCTGACGAAATATTTCAAAATGGCGGGCAACAACAGGTTTTCGAGTTATTTCTAATTTAAAATTTCAAATGGCCGCATTTGTACATATTATACATAATAGTATAGTCAACTGGCGATGGACTAATGGCAACGTGGTAGGTCTAAACAAGGCTAGGCGTACAGCGGTTAGTCAAGACAAGCAAAAACGAGATTAGTCACGTTTAGCCACAATACTTCACATAGTTGCTTATGAAGCAACACACACCGATTAGTCATTGCATCGGTGTGATGCTTCAAGACAAGACTAGATTAGTCACGTTTAGTCACAATAATTCACATAGTTGCTTATGAAGCAGCACACACCGATGCAATGACTTATCGGTGTATGTTGCTTCATAAGCAACTATGTGAATTATTGTGACTAAACGTGACTAATCTTGTCTTGTCTTGTCTTGACTAACCGGTGTACGCCTAGCCTAAGGGAGCAGAGAAGCATCATGACAAAAGTCTATGATAAAATAATATCAAACTTGTACAGTATAATTTGAAAGTAGAATTTTCGTCATCTTTTTCACCTTTTCTCCTCTACCTTCCTCATCAATCTACTCAGCCACTCCTTTTCTTCCCTTGTTTTCCTCCTTCTCCTTCTCCTCCTCCTCCTCCTACTTCTCCTCCCTCCTCCTCCTCCTCCTCCTCTCCTCCTCCTTCTCCTCCTCGTCCTCCTGCTTCGTTTCAATCTTCCCTCTACTTTCAACATCGCTTGAAACCCATGATCATGATGGTAATGTATTGTTTTTGATGGCAGATGTGAAGCTGACCATCCCAGTGACATTCAAACTGTCCAAAGACTATCCTCTGGATCTCTACTATTTGACCGACAGCAGCTTTACTATGCAAAGTACCATTGAACAGGTAATAAATAGATAATTATGAGGTACGCGGTATCTCTTTCAAGAGATCTTAATTCTTCAATCAAAGACACTTCACATTATACAGAGGGTGTTCAAGAACTCCCTACCAATACTCCAGGGCATTGTTCCTGGGTAAAAACCATATCTAAATATCGTATTTTAATTGTCCGGAAGTCCTTAGTTACTCACACAGCTGCCATTTTGTTTTTTCACTTATTATTTTTTCTCTCAATAATGGTGAAACATATGGAATTGAAACTTTGCATCAACATTTATGACAACTAGACAAAGCTACAAAAAAACTATGATAATTTTTTAAACAATTGGGGGCCATTTAAAATCTTGTTTCTTGAATAACTCGGAAACCGTTGATATTACGAAAATTTTACAAGAATAACTTTTTTTAGTCCATTCAATTAAAAATCGATTAAAGCCTTATTTGTGAGGATTGAACCAATATTGACTGAGATATGGCAGCTTTAGTGATAGGTGACCGCTGGAGGTTACTTGCACTCCTTTTTACTGTCTTTAAAATTCACACAAAATAATATAAAATCGCTTAAAAATAACATGCAAAGCAGACGGAGACTGTTGCATTGTTGTAGCAGACTTCAGCCGCAAGCCCAGGATGCACTGCAACTAGCCTCCTATACCTTCTAATATTCATATGGTATTGTGTGTTACTGTGTGTATGGTATGGTATAGAGTTTTATTGAAAAAATCGCCACTAAAGGCTAGGCGTACAACGGTTACTCAAGACAAGATTAGTCACTTTTAGTAACAGAAATTCACATAATTATAGTTGCTTATGAAGCAGCACACACTGATGCAATGACTAATCGGTGTGTGTTGCTTCATAAGCAACTATGTGAAGTACTGTGACTAAACGTGACTAATCTCGTCTTGTCTTGTCTTGACTAACCGGTGTACGCCTA
The DNA here is from genome assembly GCA_017141395.1 of Laodelphax striatellus. Taxonomy (NCBI): domain Eukaryota; kingdom Metazoa; phylum Arthropoda; class Insecta; order Hemiptera; family Delphacidae; genus Laodelphax; species Laodelphax striatellus. The sequence continues at coordinate 1,146,501 of CM029534.1, read as the reverse complement.
GCCTAACAGTAGGGCTACTACTTCTCAGTTGAAGAGTGTACGAGGTTAGGCTGATAAGTAATGCACACTTGCTTGTTGAAGACAAGCAAAAACAAATAGCAAGATTGGGTGGAAACCAAATTAAAGTATAATTTTTGTGCTTCGAAATCATGCATATATTTTCCATCATAGTCACGGTTAAGCATTACAACTTTCTCCCAACGTGTTACAAGTTTTTTCTTCAGGCTTTTTTCTCGAGCCCTCATGTTGAAAGTACAGAGCGGCGCATAAAGAACGGATGTTTTTCAAAGTGTTATAAGAAAGTTTATTTGAATCATACATTTATCTTCCTAACACCAAAATACTAAGTAAATAACCCAATTTGGGAATTGGTATGGAAAACTCCAAAACACTTGTGTATATTTCAAAAATTACATAGGAAAGATGGCGCCCTTAATGCGTTAATGATCATTAAAAGCCTCAAATCGGTCCTTAACTTTTGATACAGCAGCAATTCATTCATGTATTGCAGTATTCAAATCTTCAATGTAACGATATTTACGATAGTAAACTTGAATTTCAAGTAAAGAAGAATCTCATGCCAATAAGCTCGACTTAAAACTTTCTGCTGAAGCTCCGTTGAACGACGATTGCAGATTCATTCTATTGGAAATATTGTTCAACAGCAAATACGCGATTTTGCAAGGTCAATAATTGCGCTATTGATACTAAAACTGGACACTTTAACCTACAAAATAGTGTTGCTCTGCGGTCACAGACAGCTCTAGTCTACTGATACTATCCTACTCAAATCCATCCATTCTTTTTGCGCCACCCAGTATAATATTATTAAATTCATGAAATTATTGTGAATTCGAGGTGGCCAATGAAGGCGAGAAAATATCGCTGGTGATGAAAAACATCACGAAAAACTTCCGACTCGGCTGCGGCATATTCGTTGAGAAACCGGTGCGCCCGTTCAACTACTACTACAGCGGCTGCGAGCAACGGGAAAACGTCTGTCGCTATCTCAAGGATGGCAAAACATGGGCCGACAAAATCGAGTTTCAAAATCTGATGCCGTTGCAAGCAAGAAGCTGGCAGTTTCGTGTGAGTTATTTTTAAATAAAATATATTAATATTTATACTGTATATAATATTTTTTGTGATCATAAGGCTAGGCGTATACCTGTTAGTCGAGACAAGACAAGACGAGATTAGGCACGTTTAGTCACAGTACTTCACATAGTTGCTTATGAAGCAACACACACCGATTAATCATTGCATTGGTTTGTGCTGCTTCATAAGCAACTATGTGAATTACTGTGACTAAACGTGCCTTATCTCGTCCAGTCTTAACATAAAATCCTTTGTCTTTAATCTTTATAATGTAAGTGCATAAGAATTCGTCCTCCATACTATGTCAACATGGCTTCATAAGGCTATGCGTACACCGGTTTGTCAAGACAAGACAAGACAAGACAATATCACTTTTAGTCACAGTAATTCACATAGTTGCTTATGAAGCAGCACACACTTATGCAATGACTAATCGATGTGTGTTGCTCCATAAGGCTAGGCGTACACCGGTTAGTCAAGACAAGACATAACGAGATTAGTCACAGTAATTCATATAGATGCTTATGAAGCAGCACACACCGATGCAATGACTAATCGGTGTGTGTTGCTTCATAAGCAACTATGTGAAGTACTGTGACTAAACGTGACTAATCTCGTCTTGTCTTGTCTTGTCTTGACTAACCGGTGTACGCTTAGCCTTATAATTATATTGTTGAGAGTTCTTGCACACTTTGAAAATAATTATAAAAAGCTATGAAAATTAATGGGGTAATTTATTTATTTTGGAAAGCTATGATGTGGTAATTCATTTTCAATTCATAAATTCATATCAGGTGATTTGGCAAAATGAAAGAGTTATACCTTAGGCTGGGCGTACACCGGTTAGTCATGACAAGACGAGATTAGTCACGTTTAGTCACAGTAATTCACATAGCTGCTTATGAAGCAGCACACACCGATGCAATGACTAATCGGCGTGTGTTGCTTCGTAAGCAGCTATGTGAATTACTGTGACTAACCGTGACTAATCTTGTATTGTCTTGTCTTGACTAACCGGTGTACGCCTAGCCTATTGATAATTTTTGATAATCCGCCCTGATTGAAAGCTATTTTTTCCAAATTCATTTTGATTTATAAGTAAATTCGTGAACGGCTTCAGATGTAAGTAAGAAAAATAAGTGAATTAAAAGTGGGAACATTATGTGAATAGTATTTGAAGTGTGGATAGGCGGTTGATATCAAATGAAACACGATGAGTCTTGGTCAAAATTTGATCGACGGTTAAGTAACCGGCCGTTATTGTTGCAGGAAATAATGATGGGCATCAAAGGTAGCCAGGATGGTAATCAGGACGATCCGGAAAGTGGACTCTCGGCTCTAATGCAGGTACAAAATAGAAGCAAAATTAAAATTACGGCGATTTGAATGCTGGATGTTAATCCATTAAGATGCAATGAGAACCTTGGACATTGGAGAAAGTGATGTCTAATTGTTTTTCTAATATTTTTATGATTAAATGTAGACTACTCAGTAATAGTAATAGTAAATGTTATGACTGTTTGGATCTTGAAGGTGGACTTATCACCAAAAACCTCTCAATTTCGGCTGGAATCAGTATATGCTACTCTAAGGCTAGGCGTACACCGGTTAGTCAAGACAAGACGACATTAGTCACGTTTAGTCACAGTAATTCACATGGCTGCTTATGAAGCAGCACACACCGATGCAATGACTAATCGGAGTGTGTTGCTTCATAAGCAACTATGTGAAGTACTGTGACTAAACGTGACTAATCTCGTCTTGTCTTGTCTAACCGGTGTACGCCTAACCTAAAAAGTAAAACCTAAAAAGTACTAGCACCAGGCTGTATTTGTATTATACTGTCGTATATTTTTATTGATTGAGGTACCTGGAAGGAACAGAGTATGCAACCCGCCTAACCTCCAAAAATTAAAGCACAATTATTACTATATTTTTACCGTTAGCCTACGTCTGCCTGCCGCGCGGTTGCAAAAGTTTGAGGTCCTTGGTAGGAGCCAAGTATGCAACCCGCCCAACCTCCAAAACACAAATATATAGCACAAATTTTATAGTCTGCCATTTACCACTATGTATTTTGAGCCATTGTCCTTATCAAAATTTATCATCCGACTCTGTGACATGTTCTTGATAAGCTCGACGTTAAAAATACGAACGATAGAACATAAAAACGCTCATTTGCTCCTAAGAATTATTCTAGAATATTCTATCATACTTCCAAAATCACATGCATAAAAGGATAATTTATGCATCATAATGCATACATTCTTTTGTTGTGTTAATCACAGCTCGTGTCGGATTTACAGTGTAGTAGTGAATGTTGATGTCCATCTTTAATCACCTCAATATTATAGAACGTACACATTATATTTGCATTTAATTCATTGATTTTATTAAAAAAACTGTGTCAACAATAATTGATTGGCATTTGAAAGTAATTTTTTATTCAAGGACATTATTAATTATTGATAGTACATTATTATTGAAATTGTATCTATAAAACAATGTTTTCCTTTGGTAGGGCTTATCTGATATGATGATTTTTGGTAAAATGTAATGTGAATTTATGTTAAACTGATGTGAACAATAAACTTGATTGATTGATTGATACTGTAGTTACCGTGCACTTGAGTACCTATGTCTATACTTGGTCGATTTTTTGTGCTGCATAACATGCTACCAAGCATTAGGCTAGGCGTACACCGGTTAGTCAAGACAAGACAAGATTAGTCACGTTTAGTCACAGTAATTCACATAGTTGCTTATGAAGCAACACACACTGATGCAATGACTAATCGGTGTGTGTTGCTTCATAAGCAACTATGTGAAGTACTGTGACTAAACGTGACTAATCTCGTCTTGTCTTGCCTTGACTTAGGCTAGGCGTACACCGGTTAGTCAAGACAAGACAAGACGAGATTAGTCACGTTTAGTCACAGTAATTCACATAGTTGCTTATGAAGCAGCACACACTGATGCAATGACTAATCGGTGTGTGTTGCTTCATAAGCAACTATGTGAAGTACTGTGACTAAACGTGACTAATCTCGTCTTGTCTTGACTAACCGGTGTACGCCTAGCCTTATGCAGCATGTTTTGCAGCACTTTAAAAGCGACATAGGTATTGATTGAGTGTTTCCTTGTAACTATTTCACTGCAGAGGGACTTATTGATTACTTTATAAAATAAATACAGTATGTAGAGTGGCTTTTTGAGGATACTTAGTATTCTATTACAATAGACCTTTTGCAGGTGATGGTGTGCAAGGAGGACATTGGATGGAGAGACAATTCCAATCGACTGGTGGTCTATTCGACAGACTCCGAGTACCACCGGGCTGGAGATGGCAAATTGGGCGGCATTGTAAAGCCCAACGATGGCCAATGCCATCTTGAGAATGGCATCTACACACATGCCTCCGTGTTGGATTATCCCTCCGTGTCACATGTCAGTTGAACCTGTCTTAAGTCTGAACTACACTGTAATAATTGATCAAATTTTCAATTCGCATCAATCATTTGTAATAATTAACAATCATTGTTAAGTCGCATCTATTATTCGCAGGCTACGTGAGTGGAAATTTTTGAGGCATGGAAATGATCTATTTGTCATCATCCATATCCTTCTTACTTATCTTGAAGTTATTACACCCATTATTCGATAATTCTTCTACAGAATGTTACGTCTATTAATTGTAAATGTAAACTAGTACATCCCAGGTCGCATAAAACTGCGACTATTGAAATACATGAAATAGTTTCCCATCCTCCTCCTCCTTCATCTACTTCTTTTTCTTTTTCTTCTTCTTCTTCTTCTTCTTCTTCTTCTTCTTCTTCTTCTTCTTCTTCTTCTTCTTCTTCTTCTTCTTCTTCTTCTTCTTCTTCTTCTTCTTCTTCTTCTTCTTCTTCTTCTTCTTCTTCTTCTTCTTCTTCTTCTTCTTCTTCTTCTTCTTCTTCTTCTTCTTCTTCTTCTTCTTCTTCTTCTTCTTCTTCTTCTTCTTCTTCTTCTTCTTCTTCTTCTTCTTCTTCTTCTTCTTCTTCTTCTTCTTCTTCTTCTTCTTCTTCTTCTATTTTTTCTCTTCCTTCTTTCTTCTTCTCTCCCTCCTTCTCGTTCCTCCTCACTACATATCTTTTCTCTTTTTCTCAACACAAATGCCCCTTACCGGTGAAATGAATAATGAAAAATAAATTTTTGTTTCAAAACAGCTAATCATAAGTTGAAATGTAAAATTCTCGGCTCACCTATCCCTATGTTAAAGCAATAGCAAAAATTGAAACTTTGATCGCTCATTTCTCATCTCCACGATAACTTTTTCAAAATGTAAGACCTTATCAAACATCTACTCAATGAGATCTTTCAAATGAGACGTGAACGAACAAATTCAGTTGAGAAACCACGGAGGAGTTGAAGCTACAAAAAACATGTGCGCCTTTCAATTACATAGATAGTAATAGATGATAGATGTTGAGTCTATTAGTTCAATATTGTTGATTATGAGGTTGATTATGACCACGGAGGAGTTGAAGCTACAAAAAACATGTTCGCCTTTCAATTACATAGATAGATAGATAGATGTTGAGTCTATTAGTTCAATATTGTTGATTATGTCGCCATTTCCAGATAAACTACATGGCAGCCAAACACAACACAAAAATAATATTTGCAATCACAAATTCGTCGGCCTACGATGATTATAAGCAACTGAGCCGAGCGATAAAGGGCTCCAGTTTCGCCGAACTGGAAAATAACTCGAACAACGTGGTGGACCTGATTGAGAGCGAATACCGCAAGATTATCTCGCATGTCGAGTTGAATGACACCTCGTCGGATTACATCGATGTGAAATACCGAGCTAGCTGCTCGCCGGGAGCCCCTTTCATGGATTTGCAGAGGTGTGAAGGTCTCAAGGTAATCAGATTCTCAATGAAAATCAACTTCAAGACACACTTTGTTCAAAGATGTTGTGGAACTTCTCCATATTCGGTGAAAGAATAAAACAAAATTATGTCTATTCCACAGTATTTATTAATTAAAAAACCATACTCGAGTTTCAATGCTCACGGCATCATCTTCAGTGGTTGAGCCTAAACTGGATTGAGTTTAGGCTCAACCACTGAAGATGATGCCGTGAGCATTGAAACTCGAGTATGGTTTTTTAATTAATAAATACTGTGGAATAGACATAATTTTGTTTTTATTCTTTCACCGAAAATTAACTTCATTTGAAAAAGATGTTGCAAAGAAATAATCCTTGTTCCATTATTTTTGAAGGACTTTCTAACGAATGAGAAGGACTTTGATATTTTTTAACCTCTATTCAATTTATTGACCAATTTAAAATATTACAGAACCATGGCATCAACTGCTACAACATTTTCATAAAATATAATTATTGTAAATAATACTATATTATTATTTTGTAAAACACAACAGAATTCCTATCCTAAATATAATTATTTTTCATTTTCATGAATTTATTCACGTAATTTCCAAAATAATGCAGTACAATATCTAAAAAAAAATATATTCTTGTATTTTTTATATTGGTGGGAACGTGAAGCTTCTTATTGGTAGGTTCTATCTTAGAGAAAGCATTTCTTGCGCAATGCTTCCTGTGGATCCACCTTGCTTTTATTTTGTGCCGGTCACCCAATTAAAAACTTAATTTTTTTCTTGAAATACCTCTTTCTCTAAGGTAGAACCTACCAATGAGAAGCCATGAGCCATAATGCAAGTATAAACCTTTTTTTAGATACTGTATTGTATTATTTTTGAAATTACGTGAAAGCAATTGAAAATTGCTTATGACTCAGTCCTATGTGTTCACTCAGCAACTCAGGAACACTCAAATTCATATTTATTTGAAAGAATACCGTACATTTTGTGAATAGATTTTTGAATATTCGAATTGAATATTATTTGCTTTATCATTTGCTTTGGAAATAGTCCTCTTGTAGAACAATTATTTCAATATTTTGGTAATATATATATTTTTGAATATTTTAATTGAATATTAGACAGTAAGCTTTATCATTTGCTTTGGAAATGGACTTCATAATGAGGTCTTATAATAATTATTATTTGAAATGAATACTAGGCTACTTGAATTGGTTTCAGATTGGGAGTGAGGTGAACTTCGAAGTGACTTTCAAGTTGAAAGAGTGTCCGGCCGATGTGAATTCAAGATGGGAGACGTTCGAAATAAGACCGAGTGGCATGAACGAGTCGGTTATTGTCAATGTGGAGATGATTTGCGAATGTCCTTGCGAGAAAGAGGTGAGCCAAGGCTACACTAGAAGGCTACATCTAGATGTTCATCTAGTGTAGCCTTGGGTGAGGCTTATGTATTGTTTACACGTACGGTACAAGTCTTTCAGCAAATAACTCTTGATGCAGTCAGTGCAGAATGATATGGGTGGTCTAAGGCCGTTCGCCCACGGAGCAACTGTACAACGGAGCAAACTAACTTGTACTTACTTCTTCTGTTAGTGTATAATTGGTACTGTACTTTCTAAACTTGTATTACCTTTGTACTGTTTGGAAGAATTTCTTTGGCATTGAATTACAATTACAATATTTCTTCCATTATTGTCATCCTCATGCAATGAAAACAATGTGAAATTGTATACAGAGTGATATGATAAATATCAGCAGCTGACGACGGTTGCCATGACTACTTATACTCATCTTGTTATTATTCTGTTTATTAAATTGTTATAAAGAAGACCATTATTTAGATAGAAATAAGGCCTTAATAAACAGAATACACGTAGAACTAGTATGAAGTGAAGCAAAACATTAATGAATAACAAGATGAGTATAAGTAGTATGACCCTGAACTGATCAGGAGTGACCTGAAAACTCTGACACCAGACCTGAGCCAGCCAGGTTACACGGAATTATTATTATTAGTAGTCATGGGATATTTATCATATCACAGAGTATGGAACCAAACGCTGATGTATTGAACAGAATTTTATGTAAATTCATGATGAATATTCCTTTTCCTATCGTCATCCTCATTCAATTAAACCAATTTGAATTTTGTATACAGGGTGTTAAACCGAACGCGGACGAATGCAGCGGAACCGGCACGTATCAGTGCGGAGTTTGCGCGTGCAACGACGACTACTCGGGCTGGAACTGCGAGTGCCACAACTTCAAGCCGCAGGCCAACTCGTCGTCGAACTGTATGCCTCCCGGCAACGGCCCGTTCACGACTGCCTTGGAGTGCAACGGTGTCGGCATTTGCGAGTGCGGAAAGTGTCGTTGTCATGACCCGCAGGTAGGCCTGGGCCCCACTCGTTCTTTAGTTTGGCAACACTTGGAATGCAGTTTAGGCAGTCGTGAAATCTACCTCTACCTCTAATTATACAAATGACATTGACAAAGTTATAAATAATAATTATAAACTTATAATAAATCTTGTAATCTTCAATTTACCTTCTTGTGTTGTTCAGAATGGTATTTTCTCAGCTGAATTATACAGAATTTCTCACTGTGATACGAATGCCACAAAGCATTCATCATTTAGACACTGTCAAATACGTCAGAAGACCAATACCTAGGGCATTGTTCCTGGTCAAAACCATATAAACATATATTTAAATTGTCCAAAAGTCCTTAGTCACTCACAGCTGCCATTTTGTTTTTCACTTATTATTTTATCTCAATAATGGTGAAACATATGGAATTGAAACTTTGCCAACATTTATGACAACCAAACAAAGCCAAAAAAATTATGACAATTTTCAAACCCATAAAACAAAATGGCGGCCATTTAAAATTTTGTTTCTTCAATAACTGAAAACCATTGATAATACGAACATTTTACAGGAATAACATTTTTTAGTAAATTTTATTACAAATCGATTAAAACCTTATTTGTTAAGATTGGACCAATATTGACTGAGATATGGCAGCTTTAGTGATAGGTGAGCGCTGAAGGCTGGTTGCACCCATTTTACTGTCTTTAAATTCACACAGAAATCTTAAAGTCTCCGTCTTTAAAATAACATGCAAAAGCGATTTTAGATCATTTTGTGAATTTTAACAGACAGTAAGCCCAGGATGCACTGCAGCCTCCAGCGCTCACCTATCACTAAAGCTGCCATATCTCAGTCAATATTGGTCCAATCTTGACAAATAAGGTTTTAATCGATTTGTAATTAAATTTACTAAAAAAAGTTATTCTTGTAAAATTTTCGTATTATCAACGGTTTTCGAGTTATTCAAGAAACAAAATTTTAAATGGCTGCCATTTTGTCACTAAAGCTGCCATATCTCAGTCAATATTGGTCCAATCTTAACAAATAAGGTTTTAATCGATTTGTAATTAAATTTACTAAAAAAAGTTATTCTTCTAAAATTTTCGTATTATCAACGGTTTTCGAGTTATTCAAGAAACAAAATTTTAAATGGCCGCCATTTTGTTTTATGGATTTGAAAAATTGTCGTAATTTTTTTGTAGCTTTGTCTAGTTGTCATAAATGTTGGTGCAAAGTTTCAATTCCATATGTTTCACCATTATTGAGATAAAAAATAATAAGTGAAAAAAACAAAATGGCAGCTGTGTGAGTGACTAAGGACTTTTGGACAATTTAAATATGATATTTAGATATGGTTTTTGACCAGGAACAATGCCCTAGAGTATTGGTAGGGAGTTCTGAAACACCCTGTATAGCAGGATTAATTTAAATTGTTAGAAAACAGCTGTTTCGGCAATAAGTAAACAGTGATTTTGATACAATAATCCAAAGGCTTAAAAGTCTTAAAGACCTTCAAAGTCTTTAAAATAGACTACCTTTTTAAAGAGAACCTTTCAAAGAATACCTTTTTAAAATACCTTTTCAATAATCTGAGAGATTCAGCATTTATAGGATAGGCGTACACCGGTTAGTCAAGACAAGACAAGACGAGATTAGTCACGTTTGGTCACAATAATTCACATAGCTGCTTATGAAGCAGTCCACACTGATGCAATGACTAATCGTGTGTTTGGCTCAGCAACTATGTAAGACTGTGACCAAAAGTGACTAATCTCGTCTTGTCTTGTCTTGACCAATACCAACCTAGTGTATTGATTTTCGAAAAAGCTGTTTTCTGACAAGTTAAATTGATCCTGCTATACACTCATTTAATTTGACGCCTGGCATTAGACAGATAGATAGAGAGGTATTACTTATTTGCCATTGTACTCTACGGTCATCAGCAACGTCGGAAAATAATATCTCTCTATCTATTTACGTATCTAATGCCAAGCGTCAAATTAAAATAAACTGAGTGTAAGTTACATGGGGTTTCAAATTGATTTTCAGTTTTAGTTTTATCATACGATATTAGAAAGTAGTCATCCTCCATTGGGAGCCTGGCGAATCGTTAGTAAGGCTAGTCAGTCACTCCCTATATTTGGAGGCATATTAAATTGTTGCATTGCACTATATAGCTGCTTAACACAATGTTATCCAGCAGTGCTTTGTTCCCATCACTGGGTTGCGAAGACTAGCTTGTGGTTGAGATGTCAATGTGCTAACCACACGTTACATCTTTTCTGGTTAATGATCATTCACCTCTGCTGATTCAGTCAAGTGCATGTGAAACTGGCAGCCAGCTGGTAGGCCTAAGCCCACATAGGGCTGTTGAGCCATTGACAAACAAACAATTAGAAAGTAGTCTTCATGTATCATTTTATTACTATGTGCTACAAACTCGTATTGATTTCTATTTGGCACAGCACATAACAGGTGCGTTCTGCGACTGCAACAACAACTCGTGTCGCAAGAAGGACAATCGCATGTGCAACGGGCACGGCCGGTGCGAGTGCGGCACGTGCATTTGCGAAATGGACTGGTCGCATGCCTCGCCGTTGGATGCCGTGTGCGACTGCCACGACTCGCAAGAGGCATGCCTCGGCGCAAGCCAGCCGCTAGTGTGCAGCGGGCACGGCGAGTGCGAGTGCAATCGATGCGTGTGCAGTGATGGTTTCAAAGGAGAACTCTGTCAGGTATGGAATGAAAAATAATAATACAGAGTTATCATAAAAGAATGGTGCGAAAATTGAAGCCAAACAACCTAAAAGACAGGAATCATGAACTGATCCGCGTCAAATGTTTGTCAGAAAATCGCACCAATTCTATTGAAACCGCACCATTCTATTATGATATCCCGGTATAATACTAATACCTTGTTCCCATTGACATAATACAGTAGGCTATATTATGCTAATGGTAAATTGTGAACGCCGTACTGGCTTAATTTATAAGGTGCCAGACGACACTCTGTCAAAAAGAGTTATTTGCAAAAAAAAAAGTTATTTTGCAATCGAAAGTAGCCAGTGATATCTAGTTTATTCAATTTGGGGATATATAATACATAAAAAAATACGTAAACTTATTATTATAAGTATTGTATTAGGCTAGGCGTACACTGGTTAGTCAAGACAAGACAAGACGAGATTAGTCACGTTTAGTAACAGTACTATAGTTGTTTCATATGCAAACACAGTATTACTATGTTATTCAATGTGTTATTGTCAAGCACACACCGGATGACAATGACTAATCGGTGAGTGTTGCTTCATGTGAATTACTGTGCTTATGAAGCAACACACACCGATTAGTCATTGCATCAGTGTGTGCTGCTTCATAAGCAGCTATGTGAATTATTGCGGTGTGTGCTGCTTCATAAGCAACTATGTGAATTATTGTGACTAATCTCGTCTCTGTCTTGTCTCTGACTTTGAACCGGTGTACGCTCAGCCTTAATCAAGAGCAAGACAAGACGAGATTAGTCACGTTTAGTCACAGTACTTCACCAGAGTTGCGCTTATGAAGCAACACTCACTGATTAATCATTGCATCGGTGTGTGCTGCTTCATAAGCTACTATGTGAACTATTGTGACCAAACCCGACTAATCCTCGTCTTGTCTTGTCGCGACTAACCGGTGTACGCCTAGCCTAAGTCAACAAGACAAGACAGATTAGTCACGTTTAGTCACAGTACTTCACATAGGTTGGAAAACACATACCGATTAGTCATTGCATCAGTGTGTGCTGCTTCATAAGCAACTATGTGAATTACTGTGACTTAACTTGACTAATCTTGTCTTGTCTTGACTATTCGGTGTACGCCTAGCCCAATAATTATACTAATACCTTGTTCCCATTGTAGAGTTGACATAATACAGTAGGCTATATTATGCTAATGGCAAATTTTGATAAAAAACGTTCTAGCCTAATTTATAAGGTGCCAGACGACACTCCGTCAAAAAGAGTTTTTGCAAATCGAAAGAAGCCCAGTGATACCTTGTTTATTCAATTTATGGATACGTAAAGCAAACTTATGCCCGGTTTTCCAGTCGCTCAATAGACAGTTTATGGATCCAATAGCACTATTGAATCAATAACCATGTGTTTTCACATGCAAAACGTTACATTCATTGTTTATTGAACTTGAAAACCGTCATAATAGGTTTTCAGTCGTTCAAAAACTTATTGAATGAATGAATACTATTATTATAAGTATTGTATAATAGGCGATTACTGTTGTCAAGACAAGACAAGACAAATTAGTCACGTTGTCATAGTGAACAACCGATGTCATTGCATCGGTGTGCCGCTCATTAGCAACTGAATTATTGTGTGACTAATTCGTCTTGTCTTGTCTTGACAACTGGTGTAATTAGCCTAAGTCAAGGCAAGTGAGATTAGTCACGTTTAGTCACATTACCACATATTGCTTATGACAACACACACTGATTAGTCATTGCATCGTGTGTGGTGCTTCATATTAAGAAACTATGTGAATTACTGTGACCAAACGTGACTAATCTCGTCTTCATCTTGTCTTGTTAACCGGTGTACGCCTAGCCGATAATAATACTATTACCTTGTTCCCATTGACGCTTAATACAGTGGGCTATATTATACTATTGTGGGGTACGATAAAAAACGTTCCTTGTGTACTTATTTATGAGTTATGAACAGATGACTCCGTCAAAAAGAGTTTTTGCTATAAATTGAAAGAAGCCAGTGATACCTAGTTTATTCAATTTGAGGATACGTAAACTTATTATTATAAGTATTATGTTAGGCTAGGCGTTACTGGTTAGTCAAGACAAATAAAATTCAAAAAATAATCTGTTGATCATACTCACATAGTTGCTTATGAAGCAACACACACCGATTAGTCATTGCATCAGTGTGTGCTGCTTCCGTAACCTTCAATGATTAATGTGACTTAACGTGACTAATCTCGTCTTGTCTTGTCTTGACTAACCGGTGTACGCCTAGCCCAAGTTATAATGTCAATATTGTATATTTTTTTAAATATTCTCGTATGATGTAAGAGTATTATAGTTTCATGATTGGTTTTTCGTATAGAATCTCTTATCATAAATATTCTTCGAACTAAGTGGACTGGAATCTTTTGGCCGGTTGTCTATCGACTTACTCGTATCGTCTATTGTATGTTCATGGATATTGTCATAGGAGTGTCATTAGAGTTTCATGGTTTATTATAGTATAAATTGTTCATAAATTCCATAGAATCTATTAGATGTAGCCTACCTGACAACTTTTAGGTTTGCTATCCACTTACTTGGCATTTAAAAACCCTTTGAATGTACACAATAACACATTAGGGCCAACTCTTACGGTATGTCACTTATAATACGATTTATGAAAATGAATTATCATTTACATACTTGAAAATCATAGATTGAAAACTGTTTGATGAAGCAACATGTGAAACAACATATATTATGCATCTTAATATTTTTACCACAAACGTACTTCTCATTGTCAAACTTTGGTTTTCTTCTTTCTTATGTTTCTCTTAGACCTAACTCCTTTCCGACTTCTTCTTCGTTTTCTTTTTCTCCTTTTTTCTTCGTCTTCTTTCTATTAATCTACCTCTGTTCCTCATCTATTCCTTCTATACTCTACTCGATGTAATCCATTTTATCATATAAGTATTGTGGCTTATAGAAATAAGCAGCCTATGCCATCTATCGGCAAACTTGGAAACTATACAATGTGAATTCGTTCTCCATTGCTTGCTTGTGATTGGCTGGAGGCGTGGCCAGTAGGAGCGAGTTCATTAGTGGTCGACGACCAATCGTATTGCGAGATCGATTTTCAATGCAGTCTCTCTGTATACTCCCACCTCTTCTCTGATTGGCTTGAATTCAGTACAGGTGACGAACTTATATTTATAGACAACTCGAGATCCCGTAATTCGAACTTGCAAAAAGGTGTGCTTGCTTTCGTTAGTGAATAATAATTTGATTTATTGTAGGAATTATCTCATTATAATACAAATAATAATCCGAAAACGTTCATTATTTCATTTGTCACCTTTGTCATTTGACATCTTTGTTCACTCTAAACTTATTTATCGTAGGCTATGCGAGACCATAGAATAACTGAATGTGAATGGATTATTTCTGAAATTCTGAATATTAGACCAGGTTCAGACCTGAATATTATTCAGGTAAAAGGTACCTGAACAGTCTTGATAATCCAATATAATTTATTAAGGCTCATTATGGTACACCGGTACCCGTACCTCAAATTACTTAAAACTTGGATTACACATTACAGGAGAAAAACAGTGTTTCCTTGAAAACTTTAATAAGGAAATTTTGCTGAAGTTATACAAATACTCAGCATGGATTGTACGAATTCATGTACATTATTGAATACTATGAAATATTCGGATCTTGAACAAAAACAACGGATAAATAGCGTCAGAACTATCCGATTTTAGATTGATCTCATTCAATAAATAGAGAATTCAATTAGGCCTAGCTACAAGAAATATTCTCTTCAAAGAGAAATATTCTCTTTAAAATTGATCTGGATTACGTCGATCGAAAGTTATTGACAAAAATCTGAAAGTATTACCGGTACCGATTTTTGTGAACTTTAACGTAGCCTACCTACTTTAGAGGTCAATAGTTTGTTCATTTCTGAATATTTTTATTAATATTTATATTATAAATATTAATTAGTTTCCCAGTTAATCTAATAGAAAAATTCATCATCTACAAAATGTTCCTTATCAAAATTCAGTTACAGGGCACCATTTAAAAGTTATATTATATTCGAAAGAGTAAACAGACTACCGTACTCAGTACTTGAATCTATATTATTATTAATCTAAAGCTTATTCAGCCGAATTCACAACTGAAATAAGCAAATGGAACACCCACTCTATCTAGCGGCACAAACTACAACTAAACCTGACATTGCTTCAGTTTTCGTTTAATTTTGGCCTTTATCATTATTTTATCGAAAAACTGTACAGAACAAAATTTGTAGACAATAAAACAATTAATACTCTTTCAACGCTCTTTCATGTATTTATTGAAATAAAGACAAACATCAGCAAAAACCATCGCGGTCTCACTTTCTCGGACCGGGATCTATCTTAAAATGGATTAAAAGCTCCTTTAATTTTCATTTATTTAACAATTTTCATAAACAGAGCTGTAGAGAATTTCATTCTCAACAAAACGTTTCCTCCATTAAATGTCTCTAGGATTCACTGTTTAGAAGTTATTAACCGATAACTGTGGATACTACCAGCTTCTTCCCAAAATTTGAAATACAAAGCAGTGAAATTCACAAGCAAGCAGAGATCTCAAACAGAATAGCTGCAATACAAAAAGGCGCAGCTCACCCTATCTAGCGGTGCAATCGGAACTAAAATTTTGTGAAAACAATACATCGTCACAGTTTTAATAAGAATGCGAGCTAATCGTACATTATTTTCAAAGATACTTTCTTGAACAAGAATTGTAGAGAATAAAACACTGAATCTATTTCTATCAGATTCCTATGTTTTTGATAAGGATTATAGTTAAAATCTTCAAATAAAAAACGACACTTAGTTTAAGTAGTTGAATATTCTATTATTGTTTTTCTAATATTTTGACCCAATTAATCATTAAATTTTATCTTTTGATGGGTTCAAATGATAGTACTCTTTATCGTCTAGAATATTTGTATCATTATTCATCGGAATAATCAATGATTAAGTTATAATTGCTGAAGAACTGAGGCAATGTATCATTCTTAAAAAATTCTAGTTATAATTTCTGCAGCTAGGTAGGGCGAGCATACATTTTCGCTATCTCAAGCTATTCAGCCTTATAGTATAATAAATTATTGTAGATTTGTAGAAGTTCGAAACTGACGCTGTACTGGGAGAGAAAATTTCTGAGTAAGAAATTGATGCAGTACGACTGTTCGACTGTAAAAACCGCTTGAAATAAAAACAATCTAATGAACATTCGTGAATAACATCTTCTTTCTTGAACCAATAATGTTCTCGCCGGTCATCCTTATATCAAAATCAATTATTTATCACGAAAGTTGTAAAAATGAAACAGTTTTTGCCCAGGAGCCACCCCTGAACCTGCAATTCTGTAAGGAGTTGGAACCATGCGTTGAATGCGTCGCCTACGGTACTGGACCAAAGCTCGATTTGAAGAAGAAAATCCACTGCAGTTGAAGATTGCTCATCTGAATTGTCGTTCGAACTGAAGGTAAAAAAGCTGCGGAAGAAGAGAAAAGGAATGAAATGCTACTCGAAAGCATGGCAACGGCTGTACTTACTAGTTTACTTTCTACTCTACGAAGAGCCTACCCAGCTGAAAGTTTGGGCTCAAAAGAGAAACCAGCGTGTGAGAAGATCGATGTTTTAGTAAGCATCATCTCTTCTTTGTGTACTGTATTTTTAGAACTTTAAATCATTTTCTAGTATTTCTTATCCTCGTCACCATCATCAAGTGGGTCAATATTATCATATCTTTGTATTTTTGTAATCGTTATGCAAGATAGGCCCGTATCTTACAAAAAAAATGTGTATAATTGAGCGGTATTAGTATATTAAGCAGATTAAGGGAATAAAGAATCAAGAATATTTATTGGCCATTAAGTACAGACTCATTATACTACGTGGTTAAGTGGTAGAGTGGACATCATTGTCCAAACTTCGCCACGTCAGTAAAATAAAGAAGTCATTCTATTCTATTATACAATAGGCTTTGTCAATACAAAAGAGGACACAAATCACAGTCCAGTCACATTTTTAAACAAGTAATAGTCTTAAGGCTAGCGTACCGGTTAGTCAGTCTAAGACAAATGATTGGTCTCAGTCACATGGTTGCTTGAGCAACACACACCGATTAGTCATTGCATCAGTGTGTGCTGCTTCATAAGCAATTATGTGAAGCACTGTGACCATCTTCGTCTGTTCTTGTCTTGATTGGTCAGGTGTACGCCTAACCTAATAGTCTTAATGCTAGGTACGCCACCGGTTAGTTCACATAGCACAAGACGAGAGTTAGTCACGTTTAGTTCGTTAGTACCACATAGTTGCTTATGAAGCAACACACACCGATTAGTCATTGCATCGGTGTGTGCTGCTTCATAAGCAGCTATGTGAATTACTGTGACTAAACGTGGCTTATCTCGTCATTGACTATACAAGCTTTGATTATACAGTCTCTGCATAATAGTCACTGATATTTTTTTGCTGGTGATGATTCCCACGTAACTCTAGGCTTTTGAGTGGGTAATGGGAAGGATGATGATGAGAGATGAATGGACCCAAGATTACTAGACAAAAGGTTCAACCATCGCTAATGCTATTTCTGTCCACAAGCCGTTGGAGTGGGGGACTGCATCGATGACGTACGCTTGAACTGTTCACAACTCTCAGTCCAAAATGCCCAGTCCAGCACGTTCTCAGTGCAAAATTTATGTATTGCTATTCATCGGTTCATGATTGCAATTCATCGGTTTTATCAAGAAGAAGAAGGAAGAAGAAAAGCAAAGCCCTAAAAATATGTTGCAGGATATTTTTATATGTTATGAAAGAGATTCTTTTTTATTTTATTTTTATTCATAAAGAGCACTGATGCTCAATTCCGAAAAAATCTATGGTACTTCAAATTTCTTCAGTGATTGATTCGAATCTCTGAGTTGAGGAGTTTAACATGTCCTACTGATGAAATCTTTTGAGAATAATACATCAAGTTTATAATGATATATCCATGGAGTCCATGAGGATTCATGGGAACACAGTTTCAAACAACAGTAGGGTGATTGAAAGCCATTTAAAAATTCTAAAGAAAACATTCCCCAAGTGAGAATGACAGAACAGTGAAGAAATTAATGCACGAGAACATTTTAAATTAGGACTCTACTTTACATGAATGAGAAACAAAGTAATGGAAAGTGAAGAACGAAGAAACAAGAGAGGTTGGAAAAAAAATTCAGCTTTCAAATTCATCAAAGCTTTAAATACCCTGTATAAATATGTAGACTTTTTTCAGATGTAAAGTTGTGTAAATAATGAACACATTATTATTTCATGTAGGAAGTCGAGATATCATGATACTATCTTTTGTGTTACCAGAAATCGAGTACCAGTGATCGAAATAGAAGTCAAAGATAATTTTACATGTTATTAGAGTGAAAGCATTCCCCGTGTCTCAGCAACACAAAACTGAAGTGCCTTCCGATTGTAAGTTAATATACCATCTTATTATTGGTTGGTAGTTTAATAATAATTGTAGGTTTATTAGACCGGACCATCAGGGATTAAATTAATCAAGAAATCATTATTTAATCATTCATATTATGATTAACTTAGGAAAAAACTTGGGGAAAAAAAAAAAAAAACTTAGAAAAAAAAAAAAAAAAAATTAGAAAAACTAGAAAAAAACCTAGAAAAAACCAGAAAACAAAAACCTAGAAAAGAAAAACCTAGAAAGAAAAAACTTAGAAAAAAACTTAGAAAAAAAAAAAACTTAGAAAAAAAAACTTAGAAAAAAAAAAAAAAAAAAACTTAGGAAAAACTTAAAAAAACAGAAAAAAAAAACTTAGAAAAAAAAAAAAAAAAAAAAAAAAACTTAGAAAAAAAAAAAAAAAATTAAAAAAAAAAAAACCTACTCTAACCTAACCTAAATCAAGGTCGACCAACCTACTTTTCCCGCCAAAACATTGATCAGCTGATTTGAATCTCACCTTGTCACAAAACATGCAGCCCCTTTCAAGGATAAAGCTCGGTCGGCACAGTCGCCCGCCGAGCATCCATGAGTCGCCCGCCGAGCATCCATGAGTCGACTACTCTGGAATGTATCTCCCATTTGGAGCCCCTGGGTTGAAGAATGGCAAGCCGGCAGCTTGGCCGCCTGCCAAGCCATGAGTCGACTACTCAGGAATGCAGGCGGTGGGAGCGATCATAATGGGGCCTACTGGGTTGCATTGAGTATAAATTGGAGGTCTCTTGCCAGGAGAGCTCATTAGTTGAAGAGTGCCATAGGGCTTGACGTGCATATTGCAGATCATTGTTTTGAGTTGGTGTTATAGCAAATATTCAGAACTTCATTTGTGATTGAAAAAGTAAGTACAAGTGTTTTTCGTATACAAATTACATAAAATTATTATAGGTTGTAGTGATTGAACTACATGATGGTGTGATAATAACATTTTCACTTTGAATATAAAGAAATCTCAATTTATAGAAAAAAAGCAGGAAGGCATGATCAATCCCATTACTCTACATTCTTGTTCTGAACATACTAATACACAATGCAATTGTGAATCTATTGAAAATGTAGTTACTTATAAATATTTAGGATTAATGACAGATGAGAAATTTAGTTGGTCAGCCCACATTGCATCCTTGAAAAGTAAAATTTGCAAAGCTATTTATATATTTTACTATTTCAACAAAATTCTATCTTAAAAGAGCTAAGAAATATTCATTTTAACTTATGTTCAGTCACTTATTGAAGTGGGAATTTAGGCTTATGGGGAGCCTATGTTACAGCCCTTGGAAATTACACAGAAATCTACTATCAAGCATTAATCTATTATTATGGCATTACAAAAAAGTATACCCACTTCATCTGATGGAATGTATTGATAGCCCAAGTTGGCCTCTGAATCTTTTCCAATATTATCATGTGGTTTATTCAGGAATTTGTTGAAAGCAAGTACAAGAACATTCCAATGTTAACCAATTAATGTCAAGGCCCTTCTCCACACACACACACACACACACACACACACACACACACACACACACACACACACACACACACACACACACACACACACACACACACACACAGGCTTTGCTTTTGTGGAGAGATTTCATGAAACTTCTTACTATGATATATAACTGTAACTATGATATATATTTTAGCTAGAATGAGTTACCAGTATTAAACATTATTCAATTGGAACTGTATGTCTTATATGGCATTATTTGCTTGCAGAAGATGTAATATTGTTGTATGAGTAGTATAAAAAGGTTGGTTCTGGGCTACCTGAACTTGAACGGTCAGGACAGATGACCAGACATCAGATATCCATTGTGGTGTAGTGGTCAGCATGTCTGCTTTCAAATGCAAAGGTTCCAGGTTCGAATCCCCCTGTGAGGTAATGGTTAGTATCATAGCTATCCTGGAAAAGCCATTACACCACAGTGGATATCGTTTTGCTGATGATAGTTGTAGAATATTGTGGATGATACAGGTTGTAGCTTTGAGAAAGAGAACCTAAATATATACTTTATGTTTCAGATTCCTGAAAAATGAACAAGGCTAGCCGTTGTCAACAGACCAGAGAAGCACCGGGGGAGTTTGCTCTTCTAGAGGAGGCATTCAACTCCTGCCTGCGAACCCTCTACTACAACAACAGCTGCCTCAAGGATCCAGCCAAGGACTTCCACTCCTTCCTTGACAGCTTGGAAGCCAAGATAGTTGGAGTCATCACCCAGGAATTCCGGGAACATGGAGCCATCAAGTTCAACCTTGTCCTGGAGGCCACATACCAGAAAACCTGGATGAGAACAACATGGCGCAGGTGGAATTTCAAAATGTTGCCTTCAAGACCCCCAACTACTTCGTGTTCAGCATTGCCGACATCTGCAACATAGTGGCACATGCCCGCAAGGATATGTTCGAGGAAGAAGCCAAATTTGAAGGAAACTCAAGCGGATGGAGTCTCCTGATCATTGACGGCCTCTCATCCGTATCAGCAAACATACACCACTGCGGGATCTTCATACATCAAGTTGCCTGCCAAGATTGCCTTGAGGCTAGCAGTCATCAACCCCCAGAATGAGGACCAGCATTGTTTCAAGTGGGCTATGTTGGCCAAACACGTTCAAGGGCCCAATCCACAACGTGTTAATGACCGGTACAGGCAGTTAGAGGATAAATACAACTTTGCTGGATTATCTTTCCCCACAACAATCAACCAGATTGATATCTTTGAGAAAAACAATCCAGGGGTATCGGTCAATGTCTATGGACTGGATGATGACAACAATATCTACCCAAGACGTGTTGTTGAGCATATGAAGGAAGACCATACTGATCTCCTCCTTCTATGTCAAATCCTTGACAAAGACAAGGATGCAAACCACCACCACCACCACCACAGCAGCTACCACCACCACCGCCACCACCACCAACCAGCAGGATACCACCACCACCACCACCAACCAGCAGGATACCACCCAGCAGTACAACAGCAGGACAACAATGCAGCAGATGAGGATGATCTTAATGTGAACAGCCACTATTGCCACATTAAAAACTTTGAAAGACTTGTGCGAGCCCAACTCACAAAGGATAAGCATCATATCATCATCTGCCGGCGCTGCTTCACTCATTACACTGTGAGAAATGATGGAGAACGTCGGATGCAGGAGCATAACAAGTACTGCGCCAATAACAAGACTGCGAGGATTGTGATGCCGCAGCCCAACAAAGACGGAAGCCCTCCCACCATGAAATTCAAGAATCATCTAAACAAGTTTAGGCTGCCATTGGTAGCCTATGCCGACTTTGAATGTATTCTTGAAAAGCCTGAGGAGGAGGATGGATCAGCTGAGCGTTGGATTGGAAAGGTTACCAAGGTTATCCAGTACCATAAGGCGATGAGTTATTGCCTCTACTTTGTAAAGGATTCACAACAACTACCACCCTGGCTCAGCATCAACAGCCTCATCCCGCAGGAACCAATTGTGTACCGTGGACCCGATGCAGCTGCCCACTTTATGAAAACCTTGACCAACTGTGCTATGGACATTGCAGAAGCAATAGATAGACAGAGTAAAGCCATGAACCCCCCCACAAGCCAGCAGCTTGCAGCCTCCAATGCAGCCCAGTCGTGCGCAGCCTGCGACAAACCCCACACTGGTGCCAAAGGACGGGCCCACTGCCACCTGACCGGATGTATCGAACGCTCTGTGCAATAAGTGCAATCTCCTACGTCGTCGACA
Organism: Laodelphax striatellus; assembly: GCA_017141395.1. NCBI lineage: Eukaryota > Metazoa > Arthropoda > Insecta > Hemiptera > Delphacidae > Laodelphax > Laodelphax striatellus. The sequence continues at coordinate 1,124,090 of CM029534.1, read as the reverse complement.
AACGTTCATTCCTGTCTTCCTCCACAATTCATCAAACTATGACACATCTTATCATACCCAATCTAGGCGCTGATGTATCAAAATTAACTGTTATTCCAAACTCATCGGAAAAGTATATATCCTTCACCAAACAAGTTACCGACAGACTACACCTTCGATTCATTGACACATTCCGATTCACTCCAGATAGCCTCGACAACCTGGTTACCAACCTCACAAAGTCCGTCATCGATCTACAAAGAGTGTTACCACATACTGCCAGAGTGTTTGGTACCAAGTTGGATCTGATGGCAAGAAAAGGAGTGTTTCCGTACGAATACTGTGACACATGGGAGAAACTGGAGGAAACTTCTCTTCCACCAAAGGAAGCATTCTTCAGTACACTGACTGATCGTCACATCAGTGACGAGGTCTACACACATGCTCAACAGGTCTGGCAACATTACGGCTGCAAGACATTAGGGGAATACAGCGACCTATACCTCAAGACAGATGTTCTCCTGTTGGCTGACGTTTTCGAGAGTTTCCGAGACATGTGCATGAAGAATTATGATCTGGATTGTGCCTACTACTTTACATCACCGGCTTCTCATTCGATGTCATGCTCAAACAGCCAAAGGTTGAGCTGGAGCTACTAACTGACTATGACATGTACATGTTCATGGAGCGAGGCATCAGAGGCGGCATCACAACCTGTGTTCACCGGCATGCCATTGCCAACAACAAGTATACCGGAGCACCTGTGAATCCAGAGAAACCAACATCACACCTTCTTTATACAGATGCCAACAACCTGTAATGGATGGGCCATGTGTCAACTGCTCCCATACAAAAACTTCAAATGGATGGACAGACAACATCTGGAGGCAATTGCAGGAAGCATTAAAGATATTCCAGATGATCTGGGGACTGGATTCATCCTGAGGTTGATGTCAGTATCCACCCGAACTTCATGATGATCACAATGAGTTTCCATTCCTTGCTGAAACCAAAAACACCCAAGTCTGGATCAATACGTTTGATGACAACATTGAACAAGCGTCAGAAATATGTATGTCACTTCCGCACCTTGAAGCAAGCTGTTCAGCATGGACTCTTAATCACCAAGGTTCATCGAGGCGTAAAGTTTGACCAAAAGGACTTTCTGAAGCCATACATCATGCTCAACACCCAGCTGAGACAGAACTCCCAGAACAAGTTTGAAAAGAATTTCTTCAAACTGATGAATAATGCGGTGTTTGGCAAGACCATGGAGAATGTGCGGAAGAGGATGAACATGGAGCTGGTGAATGACGAGAAGCGTCTCAAGAAACTGATTGCAAGACCAACATTCAAGGACCGCATCTTATTTGGAGAGAACATTTGCGCTGTGACACTTCATAAAGAAAAGGTTAACTTGGACAAGCCAATCTACATTGGGCTGACAGTGTTGGATGTGAGCAAGACCTTGATGTACCAATTTCATTATGATGTGATGAAGCCCATCTATGATGACCGCCACAGCTTCTGTACCAGGACACTGACAGCTTGTTCTACCTGGTGGAAACAGAGGATATGTATCAAGACATCATTAGCATCAAGGAGCTGAGAGATGTTTTTGATACATCCGAGTACCCTACCGATCACCCATGCTATTCCAACACAAATAAGATGGTGCTTGGAAAGTTTAAGGATGAGTATGGCGGCAGAGCTCCAATCGAGTATGTTGGCCTACGATCAAAATTGTATGCCTGTCGTTGCTACAACACCAATGATGAAGAGCTGAATAGTGGACTCATCAAGAAGGCCAAAGGTGTGAGAAGGCCTGTGTTGGGCCAGGAACTGCCAAAGTCTCATCCTGATGCTGGGAAATACATTGGATTCCAAGACTACCTGGACTGTCTGTTTGAAGGAAAGGAAATCTATAGGGAGCAAGTGATGTTTGGAACCAGGAAGCATCAGATAATGACTCTGATGCAGAAGAAGAAGGCGCTGAGCAATGCTGATGAAAAACGACACATCCTTGAAGATGGAATCACAACCCTTGCATACGGGCACTCTAAGATTCCTACTACTAAGGCAGCACCTGAGGAGGAGGAGGAGGAGGAGGTAGAGATGACGACAGACCCTCAACAAGTTTTGGAAATGGAAGAGTCTGAGCCACAGCCAGGTAGCAGCAGCTGCATCACAGATGAAGTGATCACTATATCTGATGATGAAGATGATTGTCCACCAGCTAAGCGGGCACGTACCTCAGCACAGTAGTCTCAGGGGATTGCTCAAAAAGTAATGATGATGTCATCATCAGATATTTAAACATGTATGTATATATTTAGGTGTAATGTTATGTATATATTGAACAACTTACATTCTATTTTTTTTTTTCTCTTATAAGGCTACATTATTGAATGATCTTTATCAATTAATTCAACAACCTATATTATTTCTATTAACTTTTTCACCTTTGTTATGTAATCCTTAGATTATCTTATTTTACCTCTTATTATCTTATCTTATTGTAATACTATAGTTATTTAGTTAATTTTCTAGTGAATTTTTGTTTTTTCAACTTTTATTATACATAATATTGTTTTGTGATCTTATTGCATGTTTTATATTATCACATTGTATCTGATGAATTGCTTTGTAAACAATAGTGAAGACTGTTTTGGGCGCAATGCCTGTAGTCTTCCTTGATTTTTGCCATAAATACAAAAATAACTAAATAAATAAATAAATAAACCTGTTTTAGCATACCATTTATTGTTGTAAATAAATATCACATCTCTGTAACCATGTGTCAACTACAGTTATTTTACAACCTTGAAACCATAGTTTACGTGACCAAATTGCACAACGCATTTTGGCTCACAGATGTCATCACAGCAAACACATTGCACAACACAGACAGGATAAAACCTGCTCTGCTGGTATAGTTTCAAGTAAATATATAGCTATGTAAGTGTTTGATAGTCATTAGTATGGATAAGTCTGTGATAGCGAGAGAGTTGCACAGACCAGGGCGAGGAATTTTCCTACAAGGATGCTTACTGTGAAAGGTCTTGATGACCTCTATCAGGCTGACCTTGTTGAGATGATTCCTTATGCTCGTCAGAACAAAGGTTATAGGTACATCATTACAATTATCAATTGTCTTAGTAAGTTTGCTCTTGCTATACCAATAAAGAGCAAGTCGGCTGACGATGTAGTCAAGGCAATGCGTCCTATTCTAGCTCAGTATCCAATGAAACATTTGCAGACTGACGATGGTAAAGAGTGGTTCAATTCAAAATTTCAACAACTTGTGCAACAGTATGGCGTCAATCATTATTCGACATTTTCAGATAAAAAAGCTTCGATAGTGGAACGTTTCAATAGAACACTTAAACATTTAATGTGGGTCAAATTCACTGAACGAGGAACTTATAGGTGGACAGATATTCTAACCTCACTTGTTAAAGAGTACAATGGCAGAGTACATCGTACAATAGGTATGCGACCAGCTGATGTTGAGAAGGAACATGAGAAGCTTTTACTTTCCAAACTTGGTAAACAGCGTCAAGAGTATCAGCAGGGCTTGTTGGATAAATCACAGCCTACATTCTATCCGGGTGCTCATCAGAAAATTGAGCCAGGTGATAAGGTGAGAATCAGCAAGTATAAAATGACGTTTGACAAGGGATACCTGCCCAATTGGACAAATGAACTGTTCACGGTAACACGTGTGCGACCTACAGTGCCGGTAACCTATGAGTTGGAAGATTATAGAGGTGAACCTGTGCAAGGAGGATTCTACGCAGAAGAAATTGTAAAGACAAAAGTGCCAACTGTATTTGAAATTGCCAAGGTATTGAAGAGAAGAGGTAACAAACTGCTGGTGCGTTGGAAAGGATACGATCGTAGTCACGACTCGTGGATTGATAGAGGTGACCTTGTGTGAGTGAGATGAAACAGGTTATGCAACAGCAAAACAAATTCAAGATAATTGACTTTGATCGAGTGGTGAGAGGTTGTGGCTTGGAAATGGACACAAAGAAGCGTCACGGTCCTTTGTTCCCCAACCACATGAGATGCATTATTTGTGGGCCATCTGGGTGTGGTAAAACCAATTTACTGTTCAACATGCTGTTTGATCGTAAAGGAATTCACTTTTCAAACATTTATGTTTGGTCAAAGACTACATTTCAACCAAAATATAAGCTACTTCGTACAATTATGCAAGGACTAGGTGATGGAATGAGCTATGTCGAGTGTGACACAAGTGAAGAAATACCTGCCCCAAATGAACTGCCAGCCAACTCGTTAATTATTTTCGATGATGTGATTTGTGAACAGCAGGAAGCCATCAGACAATACTTTAGTGCCGGTCGTCACAGTGATGTTGACGTGTTTTATTTGGCACAGACCTACAGTCGCATTCCAAAACAACTTGTGCGTGACAATGCCAACTTTATAATTGTGTTTGAACAGGACGAGCTCAACATGAGACATTTGTACAGAGATCATGTAGGCGCTGATATGACCTTTGATCAGTTCAAGAGCATGTGCAATCAGGTATGGTCATCAGCTGCGCACGCATTCCTTGTGATTGATCGCTCATCTGAAAAGAATAGAGGGCGCTACAGGAACGGACTCGACACCTATTTAGTTGAAGTGTAAGCTCACTGGAGCTTCAGTACACTGGTGTACACCGAGCAGGATGGATGTGAATCGTAAGCAGACTGTGGAGGACATTGCTCCCACCATCAAGGAGATTGCCAAGCTGAAACGTAACATCAAGAGGAAGCACAAGGAGCTAACACTTGGAAGGGAAGTGTCAGAGGATCATCATGCAAAGCGCATTAAACCGTTGACTGAACCACTAGGCAACATTGTTGAAGCTCTCAAAAAACCACCACCACCACCACCAGCAGCAGAACCACTGCCAGCAGCACAACGCCTTGCAGTACCTGTACGCCAACATAAACATCATGCACTACCTACACCACCACTAACACCAATACAGCCACGACCCCTGAAACAAGCTCTGAAACAACTGCAACTGCCTGACATTGGAGAGGAGACCCCTACATCCTTTGAAGCATTTGGAGATGATTCACACTTTAGTCCAGCTCCAAGTACGTCTGGTGTTGTGAGAAAGTTGTGGAGCAATAAGGATTCACCTTTGAGTGAGGATGGTGATGTTCCAGGATGGTCAACGGATGAGGAGGAGGACCAACAAAATAAAAGTGTTCAACAATTGATGGATACTAGCCAAGATGTAGTGGAATCTGAATTTGATCAAACAGAATTGGCTAAAACACCTGTGGGGATCTATGTTAAAGGTTTGATTAGAAAGGAGTTGAGCTTTGATGATACATTTGGACCAAAAGTGATTGACAACAGTTTTCGTTTGGGTAGCAAAATTTTAACCTTTGGAACTGATGGGTCAAAGATTGTGTTGACTGATCCTAACAATGTTGGAAACGAACAGACTTTTGATGCTACACAAGGACTCTGTGAACTTATATTTAGGAAGATTCCAAGCACTCCAAAAGTAACATTGGCTGACAAAAAGGCCTATGTAGACATTTTGGAGTTTACCAATGTGTATAGAGACGACTATGCTGCAGGTGGCAGAATTAGAGACTACAACAATATCAAGTACAAGAGAACAATACTTCCGCTGTTGAAAAAGGGCAAAAAGAAAGGGAAAGGAATCAGTGGAAGAGGACTGGTGGCGCCATTCAATATGGTGGCAAACAATGATACCAAGATTGAATATGTCTACTACAATGACCCCAATGAGCTTGTAGACAGACTACAACTATTGGATCAATCCAAAGCAGTTGGCAACACTGGCCATGAGAATGAAATTAATTCGATTCTGGAAGAGTTGGTGGAAGGCGGTTACATAGTTGGCAACCCTGCAAACTAGTTGTACTATATAAGCGGACGATGTACAGCCCACTTTGTATTCATCATGGACACATTGGGTAACATTAATGCTCGTCATAGACGGGTGATCAATTTAGCAAATCCTCAAAGCAGCAGAGATGCAATAAATCTTGGTACATGTAGAGATTTGATTGAGGTGTGGCTGCCAAAGAGAAGGGATAAAGGTACATTGCAAGTATTTACAAGCCTCAACGACTCAGTACTGACTGATATGATGGATCCAGTCAATGCTACAGATGGAGTGAACAAGCAATATTTGGAGAAGAGGATGGATGAGCATTCTCGTGAAGTTGTTGAAAAGTATTAACAGCTATGGTAACTTTGGTTAAGGAGCGCAAACGGTGATACAAGTTTTACAAATGAACAGGAATGGAAAGATATGGTCTTGAAGCGTATAGGACTTGACAAGCCTCCTGAGGGTATAAAAGAGAATGATGGGGCTAAAGTGAATCATTAGATGGCTAGGTGCAAAGGAAAGAAGAGGTACCAGGGAGAGGAGTGTTGTCGGCACTGCAAATGCCACTGGAACAATAGTCAACAAAGCAGTTGATATTTTACCAGTTGAACTTCATCTTCCCGTTTACCAATACTGCGGACCTGGGACAAAGCTAGAGAAGCGGTTGGCAAGAGGTGATCCAGGAATCAACAGACTTGATCGGGCCTGCAAGCAGCACGACATTGCCTATTCACAGAATAGTGATACAGCAAGCAGAGCAAAGGCTGACAGGGACTTGGCTGAACGAGCTTGGAGTGTAGCAACGTCTCCAGAGGCAGGATTGGCAGAAAGGGCTGCAGCAGTAGCGGTGACCAACATCATGAAGGCCAAAGCAAAGTTTGGAGGAGGAGCGAAACGTCAAGGGAAGAAGAAGAAGGTAGCAGCTGCTTCCAAAAAGGGAAAAGGACTCTACCTGAGACGTCAACAGAAGACGGGAAACGGAGCACGCCGTCGTCAATGCAAACGGCGACGGTAATTGCTCTTCCAGATCGAGCTGACTGATGCAGACCTCTACAAGTATGCGTGTCGTCTGAAGCTGAAACATTTCCGAGGAGTGTTTATGCAGGATGCTCTACCTGCAACAGGACCTTTGAAACGAGTGTGGCATCATCAATTTGGACACCAGTGATGGAGCTGGCACACATTGGGTGTGCTATGTGAAGAAGGATGGAGCTGCCACCTACTTTGACGGCTTTGGAAACCTCAGGCCACCACAGGAGTTTATCAACTACATGCACCG